>WOGN01000333.1:0-26552 GCA_015342105.1 Leptinotarsa texana
TCCCTTTCCCTTTCCCTTTCCCTTTCCCTTTCCCTTTCCCTTTCCCTTTCCCTTTCCCTCTCCCTCTCCCTCTCCCTCTTCCTTTCCTTTTCCTTTTCCTTTTCCTTTTCCTTTCCCTTTCCCATTCCCTTTCGCAATTAATGTCTCTCCATAAAGTTAATTTTCCATATTTTTGAATTCCGAATATTAATTTCATTTCACTAATGTTTCAATGATTTTTATGTATTATTCGAACTTTTAATTTTTTTAGCAAACAGATATGCCTAGTGTAGCGTGATGAATAATAATTTATCTGTAACCATTATTATCATTCCGGATTTTGAAGTTCCTTATTTGAAAAAAAACAATAATATTTTGAATAGAAATATTATGATCATAATATTTTCTTCCTAGAGGATATCAATGCGCCTTTTCTTCGTGCAGCTATATTGAGACCATCGGTGAGCGAATACGTTTGAAATCTCGTTATAAACAAATCCATCATAACCTGAATAACATACACTATTTCAGAACAAAAAACCTAACAGTTTAACAACGTATACTTTACTTAAGTTTAATTAAGTTTATGAATGCCTCTCAGTTTTATTACGGCGTCCGGAGTCCTTGAACGTATAATTTAATTAAAAAGAAATATGCCGACATATATTACAATAATATTCTGCTGTGAATTATAGTTATGCCTACATTCGGTTTCCTTTGTTTCAGCTGGTCCAAGCTGAAACCAGTGCCGTACGTTCGTCCAAAAAAGCAGGTCATTCGAATTCATATCACATCTCATCTCATATCTATAAAATAATTCATACTATTTATCCCAAATAGGTTATTATTTCAATCGAAAAGTGTCAAGTAATTACATGTTCGAGAAAATCGTAGATGAAAACTGCATGCATAGCATAAGATAAATAAATGAACACGTATGAAATCTTCCCGAAAATGAATTACAAACCAATAAATATTCTAGTTATGTTCTAGTGTCGTAATGTGTGTAAATTTCTATTTTTAATATCCTTCTATTAGTCATTGGTGGTGGAACCTTTACACAAATCAACTGGTAAAAAATCTTTGAAGGAAAACATATTTTCCGACATATGGAAAGATGTCTTTCATTTAGCAACAGCTCTAGGTACATGAAGTCGTAATGTTATGAATGAATTGAATGCTTTATCTCAAAATATTATCCAGATTGGTTCTGAGGAGGCAATGAGGAAAATGTCTTATTCCGAAACATCGATGTCCATCACTGACAAGGACAGTGTTCCATATAAGTGAATTTTATCTGTTGCATACTCTATACTGTGTAACAATCCTGCGAATAATATCAGATTCAATTCCATAACAAATGTTTGGAGTACAATTGAAAGTAGAATAGGAAAAGTGTTTTTTGTATAACTAAATGTTCTTATGAAAGTAGCTGTTTCGAAAGTAGTCTTTTTCGTTTAATTCAATATTAGTATGATTTATAGTATTTCGACAGGTATTTTTCTTCCAGTTTGTGTCTATAAGTTACTTCTTTACATTATCTATACATCTTAATGAAGAGTTCTTTTCGAAATATATATATATATATATATATATATATATATATATATATATATAACAATGGAGGAGGAGGAGTAGGTTAGGTTAGGTTAGATTCAAAGTTAGTGGGTCTATTCGACCCTCCATCGCAACCCGCAAGAGTTTATTGGCTCTGCCGAACTCTAGAAACTTGATTCGGTTCCCAGCGGGGCAGGCACAAAGTATGTGCTCTGCTGTTTCATCCTTTTTCCAAACATAGGCGACACACACTGTCTTCCGACAGTCCGAGCCTCTGCATATGATGATTCAAATGACAGTGACCTGTAAGAAGGCAATCCTGGAAGATTTTGCCAGAAGTCCATAAATCTTTGTGTTCAATCTTTGTTTGGCAAACCCTAAAGCGATGCCAATGAAAGGTTCTGATCCGATGAAGCTGCTTGCAGTACCCTCTTTTGCATCTAGAATTCGTGTATAAAATTGAGAAAATCAATGAATTAGTGAAATGTTGAAAATATAAATGGAATTTAGTAATAATAAACATCAGAAACTTTTTTTCAGAAAAACTTTGCATTGTAGGCAAAACATACATCATTGGGGCTGAGCCAACACCCTAAAAATCTTCGTGTTCAAATAATTTGACTTTTGACATCAATTCAAACTGGGATATTCGATGAATTCTAACACTACCATATTTCAGATGATCTTTTTCATCACCAAACTCTGTTACGCGGTATATAAACAAAATACTTTTGAAAAATTTGTTGAATATAGCATAATAACAGTTTTTGTTTTATTTTATTTTGTTCGGGTAAACTGATATTCCAAAAACAGTGAGAGAAGTATATTATATCTAATGGTTAAGGAAGGACTTAATGGCTGTGAAGGTTCCGAATGTGTCAATTTCATCATTTCAAAAAATACTCCGCACTTCTTTGAAGTGCGTGAAGTCATTTTTGGCAATTTGCTACCAATTTAGACGTTACTGAGTAGGAGCCAAGAGATTTCAACGCCCTTTGATTGTCCGAGAATATTTTAGTCGATAGCGTAAATTTCCACTGGAAATACAGTCGCATACGTTCCTAGGCTGGTTGATATATGTCCTGGGTCTGCGACTGAAATCACCTGGACCAGAATCGGAAGGTGTTTTTGATCCATTTGTGAATCAACAACTCTTGATTATTCCTTTTCCCGAAGGATCCAGTCCCCTCTACTCGGGAGCAGTACTTTATAAAGCAGTTCGAAGTTGACAGTTGGAAGCATAAAGTCAGAGGTCATTTACAGAATGTTGTGACTCACAGTGTCAACCAACAGTGACACTGATTTGTGCAATTGGCAATGTGCTAAAGTCTATATCAGTCCATCTAGCCTCTCTCCCTCCATGGTTCTCCATGGCCGCTGACGATGTGGTTCTGATAGTACCACTGATGGCCAGACAAGCTTGTCTCTGTAAGCCAGAGAGCTTCGCCTGGGCCGTTTTCTGTAAAAAATGCAGAAGTAGAAAGCCAGAAAATCAATCTCTCCAAAAATATTCCCTTTTCAATTTATATTTTTTTGGTGTGCAATTTATTAATTTATTGGTATTAACTGACTTCCTTAAAAGTTTTCAAAATGTAATCAAAAAGCTAGACACCTTGCATTTGATGGAGGTGCCGGTTCATATTTGAGGCTATTTCAATTTAATTATCACTTGCTAAATAATTTTGAAGATTACTGAATTAGTCAAGCATCTGGAAATTAAGGCCTTTCCAGGATATGTTTCAAAAATGGCTTTATTATCAGTTCCTTAGAAAACTCTGGTCTGATGTTTTCATTGTTTCTAATGAAAATAGTTCTGATGTAGTAGAAGTGTTTTCATTGAATTTATTCACGTCAGAAGTTTCAGTTTTACCTCTTGAAAGATCAATTTTTTCCTAAACTCAAGCTTTACATCTCATAAGTGTCTTGAAGCTCATAAACTGTGTATCTTCATTCATGAATGCACCCAAAACTCAAGTAATTATTTTTATTTGGAAAAAGTATTGCTATCATTATAATCCCGGATTGAGTTCAATATCCGTCGTGATATTATCTAGGGCAGTAGCTCTTGTATACTCTACAATATAAAATATTGATTTTCTTCGTCTATTTAACTATTCTCAACACAGTCGTTCAGAGTGTGGAGATTTCTGGTTGAAGGTAGACTTTTCTGCTCAGAATTGTACATTTTCAGCAGACATAAAATTATGTGAAGTGAAATCAAGTAAAATACAAATTTTAACATCCCGATGACAGTAATTATCATGTATCTCATTACAACCGTCACACCCAACCCCACCCACCCAGCCTTTCGCCTCCAACACTCGTCACATCGCAGGACGGCGTCAAACAAAAACAAAAACTACCCCGAAAACCGAAAGCGTCCCAAATAGGTAATGACATGTTAGAGATACCGATTGTGGCGTATCACAAAAAGGCCCTCGAGATTTCATCGATAAAAAAGCAGGTACGATCCGACCGTGAAAGCAGTGTTGTCAACATGACACAAAAGACGCAACATCTGCGTATTTTCAATATCTGTGTTTGTTGAGCTTTCTATTCAACCACAGAGTGACTCCAGCCTACTGCCATACATTGTTTAATATTGATGGAAAGTACGCTCCAGATTGATAAAAACACCTCTTATCTGCTGATGTTCTATTCACCAATTACCTATCAATCGATGCTATATCTTTTTGAAAAAAAATACTTTTTTATTTCTTCACAGAAAAGTGATAATGACGAAGACATAATATAACAGTGAAACAATTAGCATTTGACGTAACAGATCAGAAAAAGATGTTTTATATGGTGTTGTTCATTATTAAATTGATCTGGCTCATTGACAATCAACACAAGAGTCCAAATAGTAAGTTTTGCTGACGATAACGTCATATTGTACAAAGCAGATTGGTAGAAAAATCTGAGATCAGAAGCTAAAAAAGATGTTATCAAAATAATCAACTGATTTCATACTGGCTTACTCTCTGTTGACCTTGACAAAATATTGTATGTGCCCTTCCATGCCTATCCTAAATACTTTCCCGACTACGAAAACCTAGCGAATATCACAGCCCAATCATCACTTATTTGCTTTTTTATAATTTATTTTCCGTTATCTGCAGATTTTTCTCGTGTCGTCTGCAACTGCGGCAGTTTCACATCGCGTGTGATAATGTCTACCGTAGTTACATACAAATCACTGGAAAGCATTTCGTACAATTTTGACTACAGCGGGGTTTTTTGAGGTTATGATCCAAGTTAGCATCTATTTTCCACGAGTTTGTTTCGCGCTCTTCGATGGTATTTTGCGAATTCACGACACATCAATCTCGCGCAAAATAATTTCATTGTGTTGGCAACGCTGTATCAAGAGATCGGAGTGTGCTCATGCGAAGGAATCTCCGACAGAGGAACACTATACGGTCGACTCGAAATTACCCAGAAAGGAATGTACAACTCAAAATATATGACGGCTTCAGATGTATATCTTCGACTTCTCTGAATTGTAAATTTCGATGGACCGGCATTTACACATACGATTAAAGCGGTTTCACTAATACGACTTTTCTGTTATCAAACAATTTTAAATGTTCGTTTCGCATTCGGTTTGATTGACAAAATTGAATATCACATCGACAAGACCACAACTGCCTATAATTAGAGAACAGAGAACACCACACCATAATATATCACCTGACAACCTCATTCATGCAAATATATCTCAAAAAGAATCTCAATAATCACCATTGATGAAACTGACTTTAAAAGTGACCACTCAAAAGAGAAAAGAATTATTGATATTTCCCAAACTGCAATGAATAGATCAGCTTGATTATCTATTAAGTTAAATTTCTGCTTTGCATAGTAATTTCATAAATATATCTCCGAAGTTTTACTTCAATCACTATTGAGTAGCATCCTGCTGATTGTTGAATCATAGTGAATACCGAAATGGCTTTTGATTAGAGTTTATAAGAGAATCAATCGAATTTAATCTCTTTCAAGTACCTACCTGCAGGTTTTATTATCAAGGTTTAAAATCAATAATTCAAAAAGTCAGGTAAACCTTGTCAACAATACAATTAATTTATAATATCAGCAGAGATTTGGCCACTGAAAATATATAGGTCAAAAAAATCGAATATCAGTTGTAAAGTAAGAAAACAATGAAACGTAAACTTTTCGATGAATTTTTCCAATGAAACAAGAGCTAGTTGTAGACCTCTTTATTGCGAATGTAACAAGGGTGGTACATCTAATTATGTAACACACATTTTTCTAGCCCCTGTTTTGCGACAGGATGTAATGAAAACAATGTCGGCTCTCGAAAATTCGTTCTGCACCTATAATTTAAACTTTAACAGTCATATTTCGAAAGCGGTTGATGATACTATTTTTTTACACGCTTTATAATAGCTTCACCCGTATGTATGTACGTATGTATGTATGTTTGTTTATTTGTAACTCTCAAGCTCGAGATCTGTATTAGAAACATTATTGCTTGGTCTAATCGCTGGCAGATGGCGCTGTAGGAAAATATCAGCGGACATTTTTCTTAAACAATATACGGCTGATGGATCTCAAAGTTTAGATAAAATAAATATAGTTTTAAAAGACGTTTTTGAATCATACGAAACTAATAAATTAAAAATAAATATACCTAGTTTGAAAAACTAAAAAACACGCTTTTAAAGAACATCAAACTGAAAAGATAAAAATATTTCTTTTGAAAGCCCAAAATAATGACGAACGAAAAATACTAGTATTATTGTTTTAAGCTCATTTAAATTTTTTTTTAACTTTTTAGTTCGATGTTCTTTAAAAGAGTGTTTTTCAGTTTTTTAAACTATATTTATTTTTATATTTATTATGTTAATTGATGAGTGTTTCTCAGCTGGAATTTTCTTGGACTTATTTCAATCCATTTACCCTTGTTGAAAAAGGCCGATCCATTTCAGATTAAGAACATTAGTCTTATTTTCATTGTACCAATGCTTGGTAAAGTTATGGAAAGTTGGGCGAAGAACAAACTCACTCGTTACTTGGAATCCAATTCAATGATATGCCCAGGGCAGCTTGGTTTCAGGAAAAATCAGTCCTCTACAAAAGCACTCTTGCATGTTGTGACAGAAATAGTCTAGAGCATTGACCTTCGATTGTGTCTCTCACAATATTCTGCTCATGTAATCATATCGTAATGAACTGAGAGGTCTACCTTTGAGTTTTTTCTATTCCCATCTCAGCAAGATGTCGCAATATGTCTATGTGAATTGCAGAGTCATCTTCAGTTCAAATTGTACACGGGGTACCTCTTGGCTCTGATTTTTTTACTATTCATTGTTTACATAAATGACTCATTTCAATACATGCTACCGATGAGAAGTATTTTTTTCCAATGACACTACTTTTATCGATTGAAATGAAGACGTTCAAAATTTGCGAAAATTTACTGAAAATTCGTTTAGAAGGGCAGACTTTTGGTATCTTCCCATTCCAATGTTACGAAGAATCATAATATTTCTTTGCTGGGTATTGTTATCTATGACAATCGATTCAATAGTGCTATTCTCTTCATTCGTAGATATAAACTCTTAGTCAACTTAGACCTTCTCTACGTATTTCAATATATTTCATACTCATTCAACATGTGACATTTTTCTATGGGGAAATTCATGTCATGTTGATTCTTTCAAAGGTCACTCCAGTCCAAGAATGCTCCCGTAGTTCAGCCTAGCACAACTTAGGAGACCTACGACAGATGAAACCCACGCTATCTGGTTTTGTATCACGAGTGTTCTGTATACGATGGTCGATGTTGAAGGTTGGCTCTGCGACATATCATCAAGAAGACATTCGTTAATTTCAGATGAATAGTTGATGACTCGTTTTGTTCAATTCCATCCAGTCCTATTATATGAAGGTTCAGCTTTACCAAGAACCTTATTCAAAATTTCATAGGATACGAGAAATTTATCCATTAACGCATTAGATTTGTTAGTAATCTGTATGTGAGTCCATTAAAACTTTGAGTTGGTGTGTATTTCCAGAATGGAAGAGATGTTTTTCAAGAACAACCATCATTTATGTAATAATTTGTTTACACAAATCATCATTAGTAAATAACTGTTACAATATTGAATTATTTTCTGAAAGGTAACTTTCTTTACACATTACATCAGATATTCTTTTTCGAATATTTAACAAATGGTAACCGACGTTTCTTAACCTAAATTAGACTCCCGTTCTTCGTGCCCATAATGTATATTGCTACACTGTACAATTAAACTCAACTGTATTTCACTGCTACAGTGACAATACAGCACAAACATTTCAACTGGTACTTCTGAAAAACATTCAAATGCATATAGCTTTATCCAAACACTTCGTACGGCAGATTCAACTAAACTGTCTCAATATGCCTGTTGGTAGTGTTTATATACGATAATGGAAGTATCTGCAAGCCGAAAGGATGGTTTTCAGAAGTTTCTTGAAGCGGCGCGACATCTAGAACGATGGCGAAGAAGTCAAGTTGACCAAATCAAAATTGATTGTCGAAGACCAGCGGCGGCTGGCGTTATTTTTTTCAGGGGATGATTTACAACAATATGTGTTTTTACCATTTTGTTATGTATGTCTACAGGGAGGCATTTTGTGCATATATCCTAATGCTTTCACTTCCTGGTTACTCAAAATCTGGATTATATACGTTGACTAATGAAGTTCAATCACTTCATCATCACAACATCATCATCATCTACAAACATCTGAGGTCAATCAAAGAGGAAATGCATCCATATTCCTATTTCAAGTTACGGTTCGCGATTAACAGTAACATCCTTATTCAAGAGGATTGACTCTCTTTCACCGATAATGATTGATATGGCGTCTTATCAATGATCAGTCTACTCATTCCAATACACGGTCAGCCCTTTCTTTCAGGCACTGATATGATGGTTTCAAGTGGAATCTGTTCATGATCATGTTGTTCTTGCTCTACAACTTGTTGAAGGCAAGCTTCGACTTTGCTACGGAAAGCCTTGGGCAGCCATGCTAATCTTTCTTATTCCTGGATTAAGTGGATATTCGATCCAACAGATGGCATCTCCATGAGAAATAATGTCATCGCCTTCACTTACCCAGGCTTGTCTTTGAAAAAAAAATTGATTTAAGTGGAAGTTCCGAAAAGCCACAAAAAAGTTCATGGGCAATATGTTCTGAAACCTCTCTTTCTTATTGTTGTATGCTTTCTCAATATTTCACTTATTGTTTATGATTGTTTGAGCTTCAATCCTTATCCGTGTTTTTATTTCAGATCACATCATTTCATTTCGATTCCACTTCGTGATAATTTGTTTTTCTGTGCAGATAAGCATTTGATTTTCTTTATTGTATGATTCTTTTGAGAACTGCACCCTGTTCGCATATTTTACAATAAATTTCATCAGAAAAGTCTCCATTCTCCTTCAGAGAAGGAAATATCTAATTCACCAAGAAGTTGTTCGTCAATTACACAGCGCACTACAGAAATAGTTGCTACCATCTATCATGAAAATGACAGAAATTAAATGTGGAAAGTAGAATTTGCACACAAACAGCAATTACAGATGATGAATTGTTGATTTTATACTTTTAATTAAGCGAGCATGATTTCTCCGTCATTATTCTGATGATATTCATTACCATATAAGCACAAGTACAAACAGTTGTGTTGACCGTTTTGTTCACGGGTTCAATGACGTTTCTATCGATTTGCATAATCATGCTTTGTAACAGTATTAGCAGCATGATGGGCGAAGATAAAAGGGACACACAAATGATAAGTTAATGCATAGAACTTCCTTATAATTATATTTCCTCATAAAAGATTATACCACTTTTATGAACATAGCTGTTTTCATGTCCAGATATTAAGGAAATCATCCATTACTTCAAGCGAGTATATTTACACGATATGTAGGGAAATATACTAATAGTAACATATATAAAACAAATAAGCAAATTGGATAGTGTAGCAGTATACACAAGCTTCAGTATGCTAAGGCTTTTAGTGAATTTCATTAGTGCGGACTTCCATTATCTTATATGATACAAAATGATTTGAAATAACTGAAAGAATGAATATAATTGAAAATTGAAATGAATAGCTGAAAATAACAATAATTGTATTGAGCAAAAAAAATCCTGGAATGAAATTACAATAAAATAAAATACAACCCATAAGTTGGTCCGAACATTCAAAAAATTTTATTTAAGAGTGGCTTTCAAAACTGCACGTATAGTTCAACAAGTGTTGGGCAGTTCTGGTGTTGAAAAAACAACACAACAAAAACCCTTCATAGTGAAAATCATACAATAAACTATACTGATGAGTTTTGATTATTATTTTCATATAAACTCAGTTGTTTCGAAAGTACTTTTTCTTTCGAGTGATTTAATGTTCATGTGAGAGTAGTTGTTTCGGAAGGAACTTTTCTAGTATATAGTACCTGAAAGAAACTCCCATGCATGATCTACGATATGTGTAAAGAGTTTCATTCTTTACTCAAATTGAAATACATTCTGCTTTCAACTACCCCTTTTCAATAAATATAAGTAATATCAAGTGAAACTTCATGGCCATGATTCAAGACACAACTAATTTATGAATGTCTCTCTTTTATCACTTCTGGATGTAATGTAACATTTATGTAACTTCTTTTGGTGACAAAATTATGGTTGAATCTATCCGATGAGACCCGATTAGTTTAAAACCTATTTGAACCCTTCTTTTTCCGAAAGAGGTATCTAACATCTTTCTTTCTTATGTTATGAGAAAAAGCTGTCATTCTCATTTTTTTACAGAATAAAACGAAAATCATAGCATGATCAAATGACCTGTAGACAGTATCAGTCGTTAAACTCTAGTCATAGACAGTAGATGTTGACCTTAGATCGGATCAGGAACATCCTACGTTGTTCACTTAAACGAACAACTTAACTGATGGTGGTCCGCTGTTGTAATTTACTAATAAAAATGAATGCATTATTAATATATCCACTAAGGGAATGCATTATCTGAAGTCAGCTAATAATAGGTTTGGATATTCTTGAAATTAGAGCGGTAATGGCGAGAATAATTGTCTATATCCGAGTAGAAAAAATTAACGTTATAATAGAACATCAACTGCTACGAGAACTGCTTGCATTGTTCACTGCCTTTATGGAAACGTGAAGAAAAGTCATCAGGAACTTTTTGAAACTAACAACTTTTTTTAAGTAGAAAATTTGATGACTACTGAATTTTGCTTAAAAAATGCCAGATTGTGAATAAGAATGAACAGTTCTCAATGATGTTGTTAATCTGAAAAAAGTAGAAAACAGTTTTATGTCCGTTTTCAAATTAACATATAATAAGCAAAACTCTATAGAGCAACAAGTGTTACCTGTTGAAATTGAATGTTGTTTTGAAAAAAGATGTTTATCTGCTCAGCTAAGTATGTGAAAAACGAATTTTCTATCGAATAAAATGAAATATTTGTTTCAGCCAATGATGGAGATTTATTCAAACAATCCTATTTGAAGAATATCGAGATATTCTGAGAAGAATTGTATATGGAAAAATATCCAGTGGTCGAAACATTCCTATTAAATTTTTTTGGGTTTGAAAACCATTCATTATGATTAACGATCATTAAATACACCGTTGCCTATGTCAAATGAGAGTTACAAAGGAAGAGAGAGAGGAAACCAATTCTGGTTGTGAGACACTGATTAATCTTTGATATTCTTAATTATGTTTTCTGTTTTTGTGACAGTTGGCACTGGACTAATCACCAACATGTCTGATTTTAACTAGTTTTTTGGTGACTAGATCTGGCCATCATCATCAATACTTCAGCTTTTATTTTCATCTTATTTAAATGAAGGTTTCATTCTAGTTATTTTCATGGAAAGGTGCAGAAGTGACTACAGCTGGAAGTGGCTACAACAGTGAAATTGATATATAGAATTTATAAGTAGTCAAAGGACTAAACCTAGTCCAAACAGTGGTCTTTAACCGGGTTGTTAGATTGCTGGAATGATCTTGCTGGTAAGTCTAGGATCTACTTCAGTTCCCAGATATTCAACCTATTTCGTCAATTGTATCACTTTTTTCCGAAGTTTTCGTCCTAGTCTCACTGTCCAGATACAGCTTATGGATTTGGATGAACTTATGTTTAGCATCTTGTATTTGCCTATACGTGGATGAATATCCAGCATGATCTAGAAAATGTAGTTTCTTGTCTATTACAATTTTCCAGTTCTGTATACCTCTTTTCCTCGACAGCAGGATTCTGAGAATCCATTTCATGCATACTTAATATCCAAGAAAGAAGAAGTACCTTCTTATACTTGTAACTACATTATTCTGCTTTATCCAATATCCACTGTGCGCATATTGACCTCGGTGCAAGAGCCGGTAATGAGTCACTGATATGTTACTTTATATATGTTAAATAGTTTTTCTCGTGATATCAAGACGGAACACTAGACTTTGCGAAATCCTCTGCCATTTTCCAAAATTTAGGAACGAAAGTTTCAATGTTTGAGTATGTATCCCAGAGACAAATATAATTTTTGAAGTATATAATCCAGCTTATACGCAGCATTCTAGTCGCAACGACTTTATATATTCAAAATGATGTTAATATTTCTTGTTATCTTCTAATCCAGTTATACCATTTCTTTTAATCCTTGTTAATTCTACCTAGACAGAATATCCAGTTCTGTATTCATCCAGGACTCCGGCGTTAGACTTGATTACTCATCGGTAGTTCTCGTATTTTGTAATATGGCACATACTTGGGTCTGTTTAACCTCCTCGCATTGCCTCCTAAATGAATTTTCTAATAATTTCGTTAGGGTTTTTGTATATTTTCTCAAGCTTCTTCGATTTGTTTACGTTCAACCCCACCCCCCTCTCATATCGGTCTGCTGCTGTCAGTTCTACATCTTTGCATTCCTCGATTTCAAAATCAATCAGATTCAATCTGATTTTCCGATCTGCCTCATAGTTTCCCCAGTTTGTTCACCGAGAGTTTTGATAGGATATGATAGGGATATTCACTTACTTGCATAAGCGTCATATTCTGATGTGCAAATTTGCCGATTGAATATTCACGATGAGCCGTTTTACGTCAAGGCAATCGATTCAAATAGGGTTTTTCCATTACCCACAACCTCTAAAAATCTGAAGAAAACCTGGACTCCTCTCTTCTGTTGAAATTCAAGGAGTCAAGCATTGATATGACTATGTAAAAAGGTAGATAGCAGGTTCACAGTGAGATGTATTCGATTCTTTACTGAAAACAGATCGAAGACAATTTGTCAAACCTTCCTGTTGAGGAAAGAGAGATAGCCAGAGTGCTTCCAGAGCCGCTTGGTTATCTAAGAAGAGTGATTGGTTTACGTTTGTGGTCGGTTTAAGCCAATCTCTCCATATATGAATCGATGGCGGAGATTTTCGCCAGCAATACGATCACATATAGGCAGGCTGATATCTCTGTCCAAATATGAATAATAACAAAACTGCCTGGACTACAGAATTATTCTTCAACGTCTTCTGGAATCCGAGTACACACTTATCCGCCATCTCCAACACAAGTTCTGTGCAAGTGCATTTCCTCCCGGGCAAATGCATGTTGTAGATGTGGAGATAGCGTCGTCGTTTCCAGCTGGCGGAGGGGCCCACTCTCGGCTAATGTACATTCTGTGTTTATGGATATATATATTTTATTGAGATACGCGAGACTCTAATCATTCACGGATAGTGTAAAACTTTGCATAATTATACAATAGATACCATCTAACGGCTTGGTTCGTCTCCCGTTCATTCTAATTCCCGAAGAGAAGGTGCGCTTAATGGTTTCGAGATAATTTTTTGTGGGGTTTATCTCCCCGAATATCTTCAGCTCGCAGGTTGTCCCGTGATTAATAATGATTCGAATTGCTGAATCATCACTGGACATTACTGAAACTATTATTAAAAAGTAACCCCAATTTTCTTTACATAACTAATTCACTCTTATAAGATCCAGAGATCCGTAAAATTTGCGATGAATTTATATAAAATCGAATGTCTTTGAAATTCTCGAGAAATAACGAATTCAAATGTTGAAAATTTTGTTGACTTTATAAGTAATAAGTATTGAAGATGTTTATCATCCTAAGAAAATTGAAACGTAATATACTGCGGAACCTTCCAGCATTTATCAATAATGATTATACTTCAGCTTTGGTTGAACCACTGACTACTCTATATGCCTGGAAACATCAACTATGTCATCAATATTGAAAATGTCGAAAGTATCTATGGAAGAACGTTCAACCATCACTAACATGTTTAAAAAAAGTTTTTTCCGTTAACCAGCTGTCGCACCCCTACAAACGACAACGCTCAGAAATCAAAACTTGTGCTAGCTAAGGACTAACGACGTCTCAATGTATTGCGTTGATTGTCAGTCTTAGACTGATGTCATCTATACTGATTTTTCTAAATCGTTCGACAGACTCGACCATAGTATCTTGCTCAGCAAGCTTTCAACAATTTTCGACAATAACTCAATTACTCTCTTCAAATCGAATTTTTACATCCGTAAGCAATGGCCACAAGTCAAGTTCTGAATTCTTGGTTAGAAATACCAAAGATTTCAAAGAAGCTTCAATATTCAAGTTCTTCATTTCCCTTCTGTTCTATCTAGGTTGGAATATGCATCCGAAGTTGCTAGATTCCATCCAGGAAAAGCCAACCGCCTGATTGGAGACACGAACATCATTTGCAAGCTTGATAGTCTGGAACATCGAAGAAGAGTTAAAGATTTGTCACTTTTTTATAGATACTTTCACGAGAGGTGACTTAGCACATTTGATTCCACCAAGAGCGGTACATATGAGAAATACACGACGTACTGTGGCTGCTCATCGTTTTGAGGTTCAACTCAGTACACTCTGAAATTCACTGCTTGAGAACTCTTTCATTGGGAGAACTGCGTGTATGTGGAATTTAATGTCCAGAGATTCAAATCAAACGTGAATCGCTACTTTCGTACAGGCATCGCTCTTAGAGCGCCTTGTTAATAGATAGATAGATAGATTTATTGAAATTTTCGAATTGAACATATGAAAACTTAAGTCAGTAAGGTATAAATATATAATTAAAAAACAACAAAAGATAACGAAAGATCATCACAGATTTATAAATTCGTGGGAGTACATTTTAGTATAACTCAATATTGAAAAAAATAAAAAATAAGATAAGTGTTACAGATATAAACGTATTTGTCTAAAATATATAGATATCAAAATATAATGAAAATGAAAATATACTCTCGCATATATCATGTCTATATTTGTTAGGATTATAAAATTTTTTATGGCTAATACTAATATCTATCCTTCTTCTGCAATTGTCATGAAGTTGCCATAAAAAATTCTTGCATCGAATATTTTCCATGTTACACAACAAATCGAAAACTAGAATTTTGAAAGTATGCCGTCTGCCTTCTTCTGTGATTGTCAGTGGTAAATGATTGTATAGTTTGATGGCCATGTAGCGTGGACCTCTTTCTGTATTTCTAAGTCTGTGTTTAGGAAGAACGAGTTTCAAATTGTTCCTAGTATAGTACTCGTAAATGTTTTTATGAATAATGAATTTTTCTTTGTTGTCATAAACGATAATAACACAAACGTAAATATAGATCCCATATAAATTAAGTCATTCCGCGACAGGAGTCTGTTAAGTTCATGTTAGGCATATTCTTTATTACACGTTTTTGCCTAATGAAAATGCGTTCTAACTAAGTGCTGCTACCGTAGAGTATAACTCCGTATTTGAGAAAAGGATATACGGTTCCATAGTATGCTGTTTTTTGTGCAGCAGTAATAAAGTGACCTCTCAAAATTCTGATTGCATAACATTTGCTAGCCTGTTTTTCTGCAAGATGCTGAATATGTACGTCAAACTTTTATTTGTCATCTAAATAGACCCCTAAATTCAACTTTTCAGGGCCCATGTTCACATACTCTGGAATGATGATGTAAGTATTAACTGTTCTGAAAACAAAATAAAGTTTTGGCTTTATTCAAAAGAAGTTCATTTTGAATGAAATATGTTGAGGATGTAGAAACAACATTCAATACATCAATTTCCAAATTCATATGGCAATCAAGAGGTATAACAAGATTGGAATCATCAGCTTAACTGACAAGTTTGGTGCTAGTATTTTTCAAAATTTCCGAAAAATCGTTCATATAAATGATAAACAACAAACGACCTGGCATACTTCCTTGTGGAACACTTTTATGAATATCAGCTATGCCAGAGTAAAACACTGTTTGATGTTTAATGCAGACCTTTTTGTTTTCTGTTGCTAAGGTATGATATCACGAGATCTAAAGCTTTACCCCTAATACCATCATGACACAACTTTCGTAATAAAACAGAATAGTCCATACAGTCAAAAGCTTTACTCAGGTTCCGAAAAACACCACAAGCCATAGAGTCTTGTTCTAGTAAAGAATGAATTACATCTATAAAATCAAACAATGCTGTTTCTAACAGCAACGTTAATAACAACAGGCAAATAGATGTCTTTCAGAGCTTAGAAATAAGTCAACATAATAATATTATGAATAACAATGATTGACCAATACCTAATAATTTACTATATAGCTCGTTGAAATAAGTATTTTCAGTTATCAGATTTATCTGACTAGCAGATATGGCAACATTGTTAAATTAATTGACACGTGTCGAAGAGTTAAAAATAACGGTTTGGTGTTGAGATAAAACTCCAATAATATTCAAGACTTTCGCGGCCAAGGTTTTCATTCAGTGTCGCTATTTTTCGGAAGGCCGTCGAATTTTGGAATTTCTTCCTGACGTTATATTGACTCAGGTTGTTTGGTGTGATAACATCTGTACCTGGATTAGGTGAATTGTCAATAACATTCATCGACCGTTTTCCACCTTCCGTCATGCTGTTTGCTATTCTTGAACTTATCAGAATAGGATTCCATATTCGGTTGTGGTTAGCAACTTCTTCTATTCTGTTGAAATTATACGTGGATTTCTATAGTCTCCCGTGCGTGTTTTTCCACAGCCGACTTGTCGGTTTGGCCCAGTCTGCAGTTTTTTCATGCTCCTTCACTCTTGTTCACATAGATCTTTTAGTGGTTCCGATATATACATTCCAACAAGGGGGTATGTGATATACCCCTGCTGTCTATAGTGGGTTTCAGGTCGGCTAAAGACGACCAAAAAATTATTCTCTACTAATATTACATTGACGTGTGCCTAAAAGGAATATAGTACTTGTGTCACTATAAGTTTGTTATATTTTGCTTGAGCGAAGGAACTTGGTCGATCTCATTTTATCTTTCTTTGTTATGTTATCTGAGGTATATATGAAAGTTACGGTTTTCCTTCAAACATAGATAATAGCTTGACCAATGTAGCAAATTTACCTATAGGTATAGTTTCTTCACGTAGCATTTAATAATTTAATAATTTCGCAATTCTCTAACTTTCTTCCACATGAATTCACAGGATCTCCCACCAACTCATTCAGGATTGAAGGATTTTTTGTGTCTAACAATCATGTAATCCAACCATTTAAAAACATTGAATGTTCGGGTGACCAGACGTTCTGACTGTATTCAAAAGGTGCTTCAACTGGCTCTACAACGTTTGCTTGTTATTTGTTATTCCAATCGTGTTTGATAAAAAGCGAAAAGCAAGTGATAAACTGGTTCGGCATAGAGCATAAAGCTGGAGGTATGAATGTACAATTATTATCAACAATAATAAATATCTCGTGATTTCGCAAGGTATATTCAAGGTGTGAGGCAAATCACGGACAGTTTCCGCGAGTTCATATTGTTTATTGCCGATAGGAAACTTGAGCTCGTGATTTATTGAATGAATATTATATACAGGAAGCGGTCACCGAACCAGTACATGGTTTTATTTACGATCGTTTCACCGCTCCACGGACGCAAAAGCAAATTGGTTCAATCGAGTCGTGTAAGAAATCAAATATTGGATTAGCAATATGCTATTTGTTTGAATCGAAGGAATAAATAAAACTTCCATTAAAACTCCTGTTGATTTTGTTGTCTCAGTTTCAATGAATTATAAATCTAAGATCTTTTGAGTATTTCACTTTTTCATGTTTAAAAAAAATTTGTTCAAAATCTGTTTTTCCGTTAATCAGCTGTCGCCCCCATACGAACGACAACACTCAGAAGTTGAGAAACTTGTGCGAGCTAAAGACTAACGAGGTCTTACCTTTTAACGTGTGATTCCTAACATACCGATTTCTATCAATCTCAGCATATTTGGAAATATCAATTGAATAAATGATATGAAAAGGATTACTTCTCTAAACTTTGGGAATTTTCCGTACTATAAAAATGATCACGGCGCATTCTCCAAATATTGAACATGGATTGAAAATTGCGCAAAAGAAAGCCTTTTGGTTTTCTTTTTCCCGTCTTCAAACAGATAATGAAGGAAATTAAGGAAGTCATTAGTTCTAAGGAACTGTTTAGAAAAATGTGTAGATCATAAACATTTCAGAGGTTTCTTTGAGACAAAAACGAAAAAAAAATATCTTTTGGAAACAACTTATTTATTCCACATGAATTTTGAATTACATGAAATCACTTTTTCCCATTCAGTTTGTACTAGAGATAGTTGTTATTAAACTGGCGCAGATATCATTCGCAGAAACAGTATGCAACTCAATATGTGAAGAAGCATTTTCATGATTTCACTAACGTTAAAATATGTATGTATTGTATTAATACTGAATGAATGAACTTTATGAGCTATATAAATACAACAGAGACTTCAAAATTTGATACATAGAAAATAAAGGTTTAAACCTAAATCATTTGGAAAAAATGGAAATTAATAAATCTAAGGATTCAAACATTTTACTGAATAACACCAACTGGATTTGAATAGATATCCATTACTGTTCTTTTATAAACCGATGTCATCCTAGTTTTTGTAAGAATAGTATTAATTATGTTGAATTGATATAATATGCTTCAGGTTATCATAATTGAGGCACATTGAAAAAATACAGTTACCTTTTCATCACTATTTCTCCTTACTGCTATATTTCAGGAGGTTTAAATTTCATATGTAGTGTCGTTTTATATTTTAGATATGCAATAAGAAAAGATTTTTGAATATTACAACTGGGGCGCCAGCTGTTGGGGAAAAGGGGCGTTCATAAAACAAAATTACCTTTTCATCAGTGTTTCTCCATGCCCTTGAATTACCAGTAGTATCAGCAATGCATCCGTGCGGAGCCGAGGTGGATCGCTAATGTTGGAATATAATTATAGAATAAATAATAATTAAATAATTGATATACTCAACTCGCTCTCACAAAATGACATGTGGTGGGGCAGAATGAGTGACAGATTATATAATTGCACAGAAACATTCTATATACATACTCATGTCGCAATTACATCCGATTCAGTTAGGAGATGCGTCCTTTGCGTTGCTCTCGCCTTTCTTGCAGGTCACATGTGGGGGCCATATAGGATGGATGTTTACAAAATTATTTGGCCAGATAATAGTTTTCAGTAAGCGAATTTTTAAAGGAACAATGGTAGTGAGCTTCCTGTATGGAAATCTTCTCCATGATTTCAAAAGATGACAACCATCCCGAACTAAAATAGTGACTAACATTTAAGTTGACTTAGCGACACCATAATACTCAATTTAATTATTTCCAGTATTCCTGTTGTTCCAAATGTGTGTGCCATTGCCAACTTCTTCATGCATTGAAAAACAAAGATTCTTTATTTGAAATTTTATTAAAGAAATATTTGATTGAGTAGTATATAATGTAACTGCCGATAATTAATGAAAATTCTTAATGTATTCCAAAAATAGTTTATTTTGAGATTTTCACCAAACAGTTTTTATAAGCACGCGTTTTTGTAAAACTATTCAGTGAATTTTTGGAAAAGAAAGTTTTTGGCTTTCTACTACTCCATCTTGATACAAAAAAGAAGGATGAGGGAATCTTCCACAGAAAAAAAGGAAGTGAATCTATATATTTAGTGAACATTTCACAATGAAGTATTTTTTGAATATGATTGAGTAGTACTAATTGAATAGTTATGTCGTACATTCATTCATATACTTTTATCTCCTCTACAAAAATCATATACATTTTGGAACGAGGTTTGATAGGGATGGTAAGGTTAATGGAAGTGGGGTCACAGTCATTATCAAAACTCCGATTTCCTTTGGAAAAGAAATATCGAATAATATTGATAAATTGATGGATGTAACCATAACCATAATGAGAAAACCTAATTGTATTTGTATTGTATGTTGTTTATTGCATAAGTTTGAAAATTTCCGTATAAGATTAGACTGCAGTAATTACAAATAAAAGTGGTAGAAAACATAGAAAGTTTTATTTCTTTTTTCTTCAGAATAATATAGATTTTATTTTCTGAGAAGTGTCAAACTATATTGAATTAAAGTTCATTTAAGATAACCTTCTCTTTCACATAAGCTATATAAAAAATGGACTGAAGTGTACTAGTACCTAACATAATACATTTTCACCCTAGTAATTATGTTGATTTTCTCACCAATAAACTTCTGAAAAAAATGTTCAACACTACCACTATAGATATTTTGTTAAAGTATCTGAGGTACACATAGATGCAGGAGCATCTCAACACTCGGTATACCCGATGTTCCGAAGATTTCGGCCAACTATTACCGAGACAAAATCTTATTCTCCTTCAAAGCGTTCGCTCTCTCAGCTATCTGAACTTTTAATCTCTTCGCTAAGTGCATAACTTCTAAGAGATTTTATTAGAATGTTTTATACTGGAATCAATTTAGTGCATGAGCGGGTAGATATATTGGAAACTTTATGGGGTTTTTACGATATGGTGTAAGAATCGAGTCGAATTGTTTTTCCGACTTTTACTGCCGAAATTCGGCTACATGTTTTAATTAAATACGAATCCGGGATGTAAACTGAAAAATACCGCTACTTATAGGTTCCTTGCACTTAGATGCAGTCTCATTTTTGCAGGTAGAAGCAGCTACCAGGCCATACACGGTTAGCGAAACATACATTTTTTCTGGCATAGTGTCCCATCATTTTCTTCTTCAAATTTCTAGTAATACAGTAGAAAACATTTGGTCGAAAGTATTCCACAACAATCCATAACATTCCTCAATATCCCAGGGATTTCCGAAAAATGTTGGAATGTTCGAGAATAACCTGAAACAATTAGGAACATTCTGGAACATACCAGATTATTGTAGAATAATCACGGAGGTTATATGTTGTTGTTCCAGTTTTCACTTGAAAGGCGCGACCATGAGAGACCAGCAATTGGAGCATTTCTCTTTAGGGCAGCTACTCAAGCAGCTGATGAACTCGGTTTAGTTTTCGACACTGAACTAGGTGATCACAACTCTGTCACCGAGTTGGAACCTGTTTACCAAAAAGCTCATATAAAAGCCGCAGAGATCACCTCACTTATGCGGAAACACAAGAATAAGCCAATGCATGAGGTCTTCTTCAATAACATTAAAGACCTTGACTTATCAAAGCGCCTGACTTTCGCTTTCCTCAAGTCGAGTGGGCTGAAGTCGGAAACTGAGGGGTTCATCATGGCTTGCCATAGGAAGACGATATTTATCGTAGAGTTTTCAGCTCCTGGCAAAACGAATACCGTCCGAAAAGAGGAGGAAAAACGGATAAAATATCGAGATTTTCTCTTCGAACTCCGCAGACTCTATCCAGACCACTCTGTCAAAATGGTTATTCTGATTATTGGATTCCTTGGTGGAATGATGCCCTCTCTACTCTCGAATCTTAAAATCATACCGGCTTGCCGCACTAAGGCAGAAATCTTAGCCACACAGATGCAGAAGGCTGTCATTTTTGGCTCACTGGGCTTGCTCAGGACACATGATTCTCGGACACAATGATCACTTACTTCAAATAATCTGGAAGGTGATTATATATCTTTGGATCAATGTATTCTGATCCACGACATGATATTACTTTGAATCTAGCTAATGGCAAATGAAAATGGTTTTTGGTTCTAGTATCATGTTGATGAAGTTTTACATTTGTTGTAAACCTGGATTCATTTTTGAACACATACATACACAATTCAAAAATATAAACTGATGTTAAAGTTAAAACACAGTACTCATTAAAGAGTGCTTTGCATGATTTACTATTAGAAAAATTTGCTATGCACCTCAGAATTCGCTTTTGTGCTATAAAAACATTTGCTGCTATGGTAGAGCCACCCCAGAAACAGATACCATACCTGAGTCTTGATTCTACTTGAGCATAATATATATTTAGCAGCTAATTCTTTGTTAAAACTGTTCGTAAATTGATGAAGAGAAACTTCTAGTTTTGATATTAATTGCTGACAGTGGCTTTTCCAATTGAGGAACTCATCTAAAATGATTCCCAAGAATCTCACATTTTGATCAGTATTTTATTAGGGTCACATTGTTCACCATGAAATGTATGTTTTCCACTCTGTTTTGCCAGTTGTGAATACGAAGAACATCTGTTTTGTCGGCATTGAAAAATAAATCGTTGTTATTGAAATAATTTGATATCCGCCTTACTATTCTGGCACATTTGTGTTGTAATTCTTTTGTATCTGGTGCAGATAAAACTAGCGAAAAGTCATCTGCATAAGCGGTATAATGACCTTCGGTAACTACTGATTCAGTGTTATTTACATAGAGTACAAACAGTAGAGGACCCATTATTGAACTCTGTGGCACTCCCATACTTAGATTCAGATATTCGGAATTGACTATATAGATTTCATTTTTTCTCTCAACTCGAACTGATACATATTGTTTTCTTTTTTCCAGAAATGATGTCAGCCAACTGAGAGAAACCCCTCTTATAACATACATTTCTAATTTTGAAATAAGTTTTTTATGATTAACGTAATCAAATGATCTACTTAAATCTCAAAGAAGAGGGCTGGGCATTTTCCTCCATTTATATATTCTAGGATTTTGTTTAATAATGAGAACATTGCTGTATTTATTGATTTTTCGGAACGAAATCCATGTTGCATTTGACTTAATATGGAATGTTTATTTAAAAATAAACAGAGGTGTACAAGAAAAGTGTATTCAAAAACTTCAGACAATCCACAGGGGACCGTAATAGGGCAATAATTTTCCATTGACGTTGGATCCTTCTTTTTGAGAGTGGGCATAATTTTTCCAGTTTTTAAATGATTTGGAAAAAACCTACTGCAAATGACATAATAATCAAATGCGTCAAAGGCGCCATAATTTTCAGGAAGGACACTTTTTAATATAAATATAGGTATTTCATCTGGACCTAATGATTTTTTATTTTTTAGTTTGTTATTTAATAGTATAAACAATTCGTCACCTATGTACGGAGTCAAATACATCGGGTGAGGATTGATATCTACTAATTTTTGAAATTCACTGTTTGTAGAGCGTATTTCATTCACCAACTTAGTAGGAGTGTTGATAAAAAAAATATTAAACAAGGAATAGATAGTTTCCGGGTCTTCTATCAGCTGGCCATCCAATTTAATATGTATGTCATTTTATGTTCTATGTTTATTTGTTAATTCAGATACCACATTCCATGAGGCACGGCTCTTATTAGGGGCTTCATGTATCTTATCTTGGTAATATTTTTTCTTTTTTTCTTTAATGGAGGCTTGGTGATTTCTTTTTGCCTTTTAAAGTTATTAAACCGAAGTCAGTCGTAGCAAATGAAAATTTTAGTAGGAATTAGATAAGAGTTATTTCCCTCATCCTATATTCAATATGAATTTCTAGAAAATAGATAGGTCATCAATCGAACTGTAGATTGTCCTTGTTCACTAAGTCCCCCTAATGTGAAAGTATGCCTGATAGTTGTGAGAGGTGTGGCACATTCATTGAAAGAAGAAGAAGAATTGTAGAATAAATATTTTGTGAGGTTATTAATCCGAATGAGATTAACGTAAACAATTGTCAAGATTTATTATAAATGTTATGATAAGGGTAATTGTTAATTTAAATCAAAAAACGGACTTGATACAGAATTACCGTATATTTTATTAAAAGTGTAAAGGTTTATATTACACACTTTGAATGATGACAACTGAAAGTATAGAAGATATTCAATAGACTGATTCAGCCAAAGTTTTCTCTACTCTGTGGTACCCTAATGATGGTTCCCAAATAGGAAATGGTAAATGAACATTAGGAAGTCATCCAAACAATTTCGATCACAAAAATGACGTTCAAAAAAGGTAATTTCTTGATATAACTAACACTCAAATACTAATTGATAATGTTTATTTTAGGTGTTGAAGCCAAAGTGTTTCGTGCAATTCAACATGTCGACATGGAAGTCTTGGCCAAATGTACAGAACAAGAGATCAGACCAGTCTTACCCTGTCTTGTTAGAATGGGGCTGATATCACCTCTTGATACTTCTAAAAAATGTATGAACATGAAAGTCACTATTTTGACTGTGGTATCGGGAATGGAACTTGTGAATTCAATAGTGGCGTTACTATCCATTGATTTTCATAAGCTAGAAACAGATGTAAAAAAAGAGCAGCAGTTGAGGCAGAAGGGTTAGAGATTCATAGTATTAGAACTTTGTGGGAACTAAAACCTGGCTTTAATAGTTTCACCATCATTATGTAGTGAATGAGAAACTAATGAAATAAGACCGAAAAAACTAAATACATCATTGAAAGCTCTACAAATATGTGTAGATCACGTACAGAAGTTTTTTCAAATACAAACTGGAAAAAAATCAATCTGAAACAAGTACTTTCTAATTTAGGAACATTGAATTATGCAGAAATCATATATCCTCGTTCAATTTGAACTCTGAACCGCAGGAGAATTGAAATTGATATAGCCCACAGAAATGCTATACAAAAAGATATATGAATGAATACTAATATAAAATATTACAAAGAAAACTTTCAATTCGTAAGTGTATTTCAAAGTTTTAGGTGAAATCACCAGTTTTCAACTCATCAGCACCTTTTCGGATAACTAAAATACAATTTAAAAGATCTTCAAACTACTTTATGTTTGTAAAACAGATTTATACAAAATCCCTGTTGATCTATCAGAACCACTTTCAATTTTTACATTCATTTACTGATTTAAAAATAACACAGAAAATTGAAGATAGGATGCTAAAATTATGATGTAGGCTTATTCAACAATTTTTTTTTCTGAGGTTAGGTTCTGTTCACTTTATGTCAACCTAGCATTCACCACGATATCTCCAGTAAATGAAGAGCAAAAAATTAGGAATAGAGTACAAAATTATGGTCTAAAAATAAACATAAAATTCAAAGTTGTTCTGTTATCTCAACAGGGGTTTATACAGAAGTAGAAAATTACAAAATTTTTCTTACTGAAAACTGATCTATCCTAAAAATTGTCCTTATTAAAAAAAATCCTATGCTTGAGATTGAATAAACTAACTGTGTGAGTGTGTTTTACAAATTTTCATTGTGAGAAGATCTAATGTCTCTCTTCCACTGGCATAAAATACTAATTTTTTTGGTGGGATGATACACAGTTGCTTTGCTTAAGTGGTTCTTTCTATATATTCAATAAATTATATGTAAACCGTAGTTTGAGTTCAATTTCTATTGTAGAATTTCAAATTTCCACTGAGTATCATGTCAGAAACGCAGTAAATTTTTGGCTCTCACAAATTTTCTTTTGAGAAAGATGCAGTTCGTAAGGGGGTGACAGAAAGTTGGCAGAAAAATACATTTCTAACAATTATAAGTGAAGTTTATTTCAATACTCTCTTTTATTCTACTTGTAGTGTTTCTTTCTGTGTATGATATTTGTTTAAAAGTATAAAAAGTTATTTTTATATAATTTATAATTTTGAAAATAATTGTTTTAGATCAATTTTTTCCATTTTGTTTTTGAAGAACTTCTGTATATTAAATGCTTATTTTAGTTAAAAGATTTTATAGATATATTCAATTTTTTTCTTCCTTTCTTCAGAAGTTTTGCATTTTCTGTATAATGATGAAGAAATGGAGAGTTAAAAAGATTTTTTTGCAAAAATCAATGTCCCCTTAAAAATATTCTTTTTTCAGTTAGAACTTTGTATTATTACAAATTTGTCTTACAGGAAACACCATTCAAAATGATTCTATACTCATTGGAAACTTGTCTAATACCAGTATGGCACTAGAATATGAAAGAAGTGATATGACTCGTCGTTCTGGAATCCTCTTAGGTGAAATACTATACATTCAATCCCAAATACAAGAAGCTGCAGAACCAACTACATCTGACCATGATCCTTATATTAAAACTTCTGAGTTATTTGACAATGATATCTTTGCAGAGGAACTATCTGATATAATTTGCATTGCACTAGCTGAATTGCCAACCACTTTAAATATATTGTCAATTACAGAGGCATTACTACATGTACATAATGGACCTGCTATCATCTGCAGATTGGTAGCCAATTTTCCAGATTGTTTTAAAGAAGGTAGAAATTTGATAGTGATACCATTTTTTCATTCACAGATGTGGATGAAAAGTTAGTAAAAATCTTCCACAGAAAGTGTGATAGATTTTTACTAACTTTTTCGAAGCATCTCATATCATACTCCAGTAATTTAGAAAGATAAGAATTGATGTATTCCTGCCCTTTTATCCCTGGATAGGTTTAACAGGACAAATATATCAAGGACTCCTCAAATATGCCCCAAGGATCTCACCTAGGGCCCTATAATCTGTATCTGTAGGGTAGGGAGGGTGAGTGTAAGGCCACCCACTTAGGCCACATGTGACACATTGTACATCCTCCGAGGATTTGTCCTCCTAGGTCATCGTCCATCCTGTCCTTTCCAGGAAGGTGGACAGGTCGCTGGGAGACATCTCCTTTATATTGGCAGGTGTAAGCCAAGACTCG
>WOGN01000334.1:0-26542 GCA_015342105.1 Leptinotarsa texana
TTCCATGTTTTTATGATAGTCAACATTGCAGTCCTCAAGTTTTTTTCCACATAATTTCAAAGAATTCGGAACCCATCCTTTACTTCCTCCGCAATGCACAATTATTAGTCGCGATCCTTTGTTTGCAGGCATGTTAGGCGTACACACTCTCGAACCATCAGTCCACCCTTTTGTAACTGTGTCATGAGTGTCATACCAAGTTTCGTCCAAATAGAAAATTTGCCATTGTGCTTGTCTATATTTAATTATTTGTTCCAAGTATTTGTTACGGAATTCCACTATTCTTCTGCTTTCCATAACTGCTTGACTTTTGTTTATTATTTCAAACCATAAGGTTTGTTTTTGATTATTTTATGTACAATTGAGAAAGGAATTTCGGTCAAATCTGATGTTGCTTGTAATAGTTTGTTTCCTTCGAAACCCAACTTGAGATGTAGATTCTTATATACATTGAAATATACTGTCTGTTTATTTGGTTTTCTTGAGAATGAATAAACCGAAACCGGGCGTAACCAATAATAGTCTTAGTAGAAGCTAGACAAAAATTATTTTCTCTATCCTATATTGTTTAATATGAAATTCCATAAAATAAATAGTTCATCAATCGAAGAAAATACTGTTTTGGTTTCTATATTGATTTTGTTGAGTAACGAACTTTTGGAAAATATTAGTTTCGCCGCCACATTACAAATTTCTGATGGAATACACTTTGTTTCACTTTCCAAATCCATGTTTGGGGACAATTCTTAAGGACTACTTTCGAATGAAAATCATTCAAAACACAATTGTAAAATAATGTGTATACTTACAGCTGTGATTGGCCTCGAAGGTTTTGAGTAATGTTCCTGGTCAAGTGTGAGTGGTTTGAAAGTGATGAAATTGGAGTTTCTCAACCAACAAGAAACGGTCATATGGTCATATACAAAATATTTTGCATAAGTAATTGTGGAAAACATTGATTATTTTTCAAGTTTTATTGTGAAAACAGTTAATGGAATGGAATAATTTCTTTTTTAATTTCCACCCCCAAAAAAATCTTGCTAACTCCATCTCTGAACCTCGCCGCGTCCCGTAGCGCTCGTATCGTCGTGTCTGTTTTCTTTCCATTCGACTTCTCGTACATGTCTAAAATGTTTATAGCTGTTTAGCTATAATTTGAATATAAGGAGAAATATGGTGCTTTACAGATTCTGCATTAAAATAATAGAATCGCTTCCTGTAACTTCAGATTTGAGTTCGTGGCATATGGATCGTGATATTTATTTCTTCACCATTTGGAAATAATGCTGAGGAAGTACAATTATTATTTTCATAAGTACCAGCATAAGACCGAAAAATGAAGAAACTAGGCATCTAATTAAAAATCATGAAATACGTAATTGAAAAGAAAAAAAATTATCTACATTTCAGGACTGATCCCATAAATTTAATCTCATATTTAGGTCCATATTATCCGAAATCTCATTGTCAAGTTTCCCTACAGAAATATGGTCCAACTATTTGATTACTAAATATTTCACACCACACATTGGTTTCAAATCATAATCCCTTAGAAAACTACATTTTGGGAACTTGGGTAGGTACTATTCCATTTGAAGAAAAAGTTGCTGCAAAATGTTAAACGAATTTTTTTTGTAAAAACTATAAGCTGGCATAAAAATTACGTTTCAAAAACGTAGGTATTTATAAATGAGGGTTTTTAAACAGAGAGTTTATATTTTCCAATAAAATCTTCCTAACACTCTTCTTTTACAACCGATAGTTGTTCTAATATTATTACTGGTTTGCCATTTTTCAAAAACATTCAAACAACGGTTAAGTTGGACTTCTTCATTATACTTGCTAGGAACGTGTATTTTTAAAAACGATTTTCTACAGTATCCTTTTGCTCAAACTCGTCTATATAGAAAGTAATTGTAACTTTTCAGTGTGATATATTTTCGACACAAATCAAAACAATTTCTATTTATTTTACGTAGAGACAACATTATTTAAATACAAAAAATAGGAGTAACAGGTTTAGTTGTGATTTTGACATTACACGTAATATGAATTTTATTTGGCATGGCCTGCATAAATTGATAAAGCCAACTTAAGTTGAATTTAATCAAATTACCAATACCTAAATTATTCAGCAGGGTTACGTTAAGCCAAGCCAACCAAGAACTCTTGTCGCTTTTTACCAAAGCTATTTTTAAGAAATATTCTGCTTTGAAGGTAATGAAAAAATTGTACTCTAATTATACTACTGGACAATCAATTTGAATTGTTTCGAGTTTTTTGGTTGAACTTATTGAATGAAAAATATAGCTCTGTTACTTATTTAAAAAAGCGTACACATTTTTAGACTTCGCAACGCTCGTGCTCCAGTTTATGTGTAACTTTCCCGTGAATTCCATTTCTGTATAATTCAATGTTCCTAATAGAAATTATTAGTTGTTCATACTCTTGGTGTAAAAATGTAGAAGTGTAGGCAGATTTTTTTTATAATCTCTCTTTGAAATAAGCTTCATGTTTATTTCACACTGACTCGGTCAATTTTTTGTCAGTTAATCATTGAATGTTAGAGAATTGTGATTTCCATGGTCTAAAAATGTCGAAAAGTTTTAAGTACTATATAAGAGCATAGCATTAAATTAAGAAAGAAGAAAACGGAAATGACAAATGAAATGAGCCACAGAAAATATAAAATTACACTTATAAAAAAAATTTATTAACGTAGAGAATCGACTTCGAAAAAATAGAGGAATGTTCCTAATATATTCATCGTGGTTACCAGAAAAACAAAAACAAAAGAACTAGGTACTTTTTTTATGGAAATCTTAGAGAAATGTTAGAGAATTCTGATTTCCATGGTCTAAAAATGTTTTATTTTTGTTAGAAGAGTTTTTATTTTTTCATATCATTTTTTGGATTCTTTTACCTTCCACAATCTGAAAAATATAAAAATTGTAATGTTAACGTTACTGAAAAATAGAACTTTTTTTAGTGAATAATACTTTGAATTTATGTATTAATTTATCTAAGTGTACTAAAAACTTTTTGACTTTCTACATCTGTATAAGGATCTCCATTACAAAAAAAATCACATTCTTATAAGATTTTTTTATAAAACGTATAATAAGTACGATCTAGACAAGCATGCTCAGTTTCTAAGCATATGGACGTAGATATGGACTTACGGAATGTATGGTAGGCATAAAAAAAGTTAAACAATTTATTGTTGTTTGATACGGTTTTTATTCGAAAAATCGCGATCTAAAATATTTTATGGGGTTTCTGAAATGAATTATATGCAGAATGTTTCACAACGATTCTCAAAAAGTTCTAACCATTTTTACCATGTGGAGATTAGGTTGTGTTACGTCCAAAGTGCCCCCTCACCGCAACCCGCAAGGGTTTATTGTGGCTCACACCTATTCACTCTCGGTCAAATAAACCCAGCTTCTTGAAGCCGATTAGTTTGTATCGTGATTGGTAAGAGTACGGTTCTGCCGAACTATCAAAACATGATTCGGTGGCCAGCGAGGCAGGCACAAAGTACATGCCCTGCTGTTTCATTTTTCAAACAGAGGCAACACACACTGTCTTCCGACAGTCTGAGTCTCTGCATATGATGATTCAAATGATAGTGACCTGTAAGAAGGCCTGTTAGACATCGTAGTTCATCCATACTGTAGTCCAACAACTGTTTAGTAGTAAGCTTCAAGGGGTGAATAAACGCCTTGAAGTGAGCCAATCCTGGAAGATTCTGTCAGAGATCCATACATGTTCTTGCCATCCACGTGTTCAATGTTTGTTTGGCAAAGCCTAAAGCGATGCCAATGACAGGTTCTGGTCCGTCGAAGCTGCTTGAAGCATCCTCCTTTGCAAGGGAGTCAGCAGCCTCATTGCCTTCTAGGCCAGTATGGCCAGGAATCCAGACCAGAGACAATCTGTTAGGTCTTCCTATCGAGGAGAGTCGTTTTTGGCAATTTGCTACCAATTTAGACGTTGCTCGGTAGGAGCCAAAAGCTTCCAAAGCCGCTTAACTGTCTGAGAATATTTTTATTGGCTTGTGTATAAGGTTGGATTTTTCCAATCTCTCCACACACAATTAATTTCCGCTTGAAATACATTGCATAGGTCCCTAGGCAGGTTGATATCTCTGTCCTGGGTCTGCGACTTCAAACACCTGTACCAGAACCGGAAGATGTTTTTGATCCATCTGTGAACCAACAACTATCTGCTCTTAATATTTACTTTTCGCGGAGGATCCAGTCCTCTCTACACGGGAACAGTACTTTATAAGGCTGTTGACAGTTGGAGGCATAAAGTCAGAGGTCATTTCCAGAATGCAGTGACTTCCAGTGCCAACCAACAGTCTGTTGCACTCTGCATGAAATTGATTTGTGCAATTGGTAATATGCACAAGTCTATATGCAGTCTATCTAGCCTATCTCTCCAGAAAAATGAGGAACTTTCACAATTTAACTTTCAAAAACAATTATTGAAGTATGATATAAAATTGATAGATGGGTAAAGAAATAAAGTTAAAGGTAATGCATAATACATTTCCAAACGTTTCCAAACGTTTATAAGGTGGTTTCAAAAGTTTTGTTTTTTTAATGTCATAGTTTTTGTATCTCCATATCTCAATAAATATTTATTCTACCGATCGATAGAGAATTTTACATTCTATAAATTGATGCTATTCACTTTTCATCATAATTTTAAGTGTTTGCCTCATTTCAGCTTATTACTATATGATGTCGTTAAGCAATTTTCGGCAAATTTTTCTCTACGAATTCGAATTGAACCAAAGCACTGCCGAAACAGCCTTAAAGATTAACCAGACATTTGGCAATGATAGTGTTAATGAACGCACTGTTCGACGTTGTTTTGCGAAATTTCGTTCTGGAAATTTTAGCCTCGAAGATGAGACCCAAAGTGGTCGATCTACAGTCATCCGAGACGAGAATTTGAGGACTCTGGTGGAGACTGATCCATCACAAATAGTGCGTGGGATGGCAGAAGAACTGGGCGTTAGCCCCTATGCAGCTTTTGATAGTTCAAATAGTAATGGAAAAGCCAAAATGCTCGAAAAGTAGGTGCCATACGATTTGAACGATCAACAGAAATTTTCACGTTTCGAGGTATGTTCTTTTGCTTTTGGGCAACCAAAATTATCCTCTACGACAACAGTTCAGAACAGTATTCCAGACACTGATGAGCCACTCAGGCACTTCCCAAAGGAGAAAACCCACCAAATAAAGACCATGGTTACTGTATGGTGGTAACTGGGTCAAATCATCACAGGACGAAATGTACCGAAAATTGCGTTAGAAGCAGTCGGTAGCGGTCAACAGAAGAGATCCGTTTCTGCTCCACGACAACGCTCCACGTTTCACAAATCACAGTCCGAAAATTAAACGAATTGAGCGTTGAAGTTCTGTCTTACCCACCATACTCCCCAGACCTCTCGCCAACCGATTACCATCTTTTCAAGCACTTCGATAACTTTTTCCAACCGTTAGAACCTTCGCCAATTAGGACCATGCAAAAACGGCCTTCGTTGCCGTCATCGAATCCCGAGCACCCAATTTTTATGCTAACACATTACTGTGAGATTTTCATTAAACAGTTTTACAAAAACGCAAAACATGTCTTTACACGCCCGAAGAAGCTATTGTATGGCAAAACACGTGTTGCGTTTTTATAAAACTCTTTAGTGAAAATCTCACCATAAAGTGTTCTTCAATTCGTTAGTTGTAGATTTTCACCAATTCCATCATATACTTTTTATGCTCACTGAATTAATCGAGTTGTTACGTTGGCAAACGTGCACCGATCCAAATAGCGCTCATTTTGATTAAATTGAGACATTACAATTTGAAGAAGACTCATAAAAACGGACAAAACTTTTGAAGCAACCTAATCTAGATTTCCGGGTTCAATTGACTAACTTATTTCGATGTGTTATGGTACATATTTTGTTCATTCTAGATGTCGATGTATCTGTTCACATTCAAAACATTATTCAACAGATTCATAATATTAATTTCATTTGTCCCAGAAACAGTTTATTCGACAATTTTTTCACATTTTCAACTCGTCCAACTCTCTTATCTCGAGCAGGATAATGCAATCTCTTCGACCAAATGGCATAGTGTCAGTATCATTCAGTGTTTAACAGGGTAATAGCAAATGGTTTTATTACCAGAAATAGCTTAGCGAAGGGCAACTACAGGGGACTGGAATTGCTCATGTCCCTTGTTTGATCAATTGAATTGAATAAACAAATTTTATCACGCAACATTGTCAGTTCGACCTTCATTTGATAATAATTCTAATGGATTTACATTGGAGATTGGTGCTACATCGAGTTGGCAAAAAAATATAATCTTTTGTCCTCTAGGTATCGAGAAAATGATATTGCGAACTAACCCGCTAAAATTGTTTCATGCAACGTTTTCAAAAACAAATTATCCGTGTTCGGTGTTACAGGAGCAGAACTGGACAATTGCGACATATAGGAAAAAAGAGTTTTTTGTATAATTCAGAGATCATATGAAAGTTGCTCTTTTGAAAGTATTTTTTCTTTCATATAATTCCATGTTTATATAAAAGTAGTTGTTTCGAGAGGATTTTTTCTTCCAGTTTGTGTCTGAAAGTTGCTTCTATGCATGATCTATATATCTTCGTTAAGAGTTCATTTTTTGAAATTGATTGCTTTCTTCTTCGGAAGATTCCTACATTTTTTTTATATAAAGATGGAGAAGTAGACGGCGTAACCTTTCTTTCCCAATTAGATTCAGGTTATCAATAGTTATGTTGATTGGGTGATACATGCTTTCGATAGGGAAGCAAATATACAGGTCGTCTCTTTTATCATGTGGTAACATTGCTATATTCTAAACCGTAACAGATACGAAGACGATTAAATGGAAAAAAAAGTTAATTGTCATCGGGAAAAATACAATGATCGAAGAAAATTTTCGGAGACTCTCGCCCCTCTCGAGTTATAATGGGGAAAACAAAAAATGCTGTTTTTCGTTTTTTTCGAATGGAAATGTTATTTCGGAGAATATAAAAAAATGGAAAAGGAAAATGTTATTGTATTCGAATTTACTATAACGGTTTAATAACAAATATTCGATAAAACATTTCGTGTCAACAATCATTTTTTTTAAATATGGACCTGTCCTTTTCATTACATATATTAATAAAGCAATAAATTCACAATTCAAGGGTATATCACATTCGATATTTTTATAGCGTTTCATTTGAAATAACCACCATCATCCATGACAACAATCAAACAGAAAAACAATTTATTTTATCATAAACTTTTGGGAAAAATTAAACCAATATGGAGAATCAAAGCTACACGGCAATCTACATTAGATGCTCGAATTGATGACTACTTTGTAGAATGCTCATAAGTTGTCGGTCCAGACAATTTCCGTTGCAATTTTCTACCATAATAATAGGTATAATACATGCATCCCTTATTTTTTGTTTGACATGGTCGATATCTGTACTTGGTGTTGAAAAACCTGTATTCTTTATGTGTCCCCAGACAAAAAATCTAAAGGAGTAAGATCTGGGGATCGAGCTGGCCAGTTAATTGGTACATTGTTTCCAATTCATTTCCTTGGGAATATTGCATCTAAATGTTCCCTTACTATTGATGCATATTGGGGAGTAGCGCCATCCTGTTGTAAGAATATTGTATTTCATGGCGAATATTCAGTGGCAATTCATCTAAGTAGCTATCGAATTCATTTGAATAGAAAATGAAGATACATTTCACTATTCAAATGATCACCGTAAAAGAAAGGAACAAGTATGTTTATTCCCACAATTCCCAACCAAACATTTATTCCGAATCTTTCTTGGAAAATGGTTTCCCAATGAAAGTATTCATTTTTATTATTCCACCTATAATGGATATTTCTGTTAAACCAACCATTGTTGGTGAATTTCGATTCATCCGTCCATATTATTTTTTTACAAATATTTCCAACATCCCTATTTCTATGTTTTAACCACTACGCAAATCGTACTCTTCTGCCCATAATCCCTTTCATTGAGGTGATGAACTTTGCGTATCCTGTAGCAATTATATTTGTTCTTTTTCAAAATAGTTCTGGTGGATTTTACAGAAATCCCCATTTCGTGGGCAATTTCTCGTAAAGAACAATCTTGATTAGCATAATTTTTGTAACTGGTCAATTCTCAATTAAAAAAAAAAGATGTTTTTACTGTGTAAACTTTTATGTGGTAATATTTGCTTACCCATAATATTTATTTGATTCCTAACACTTCCAGTATCCACACATTTTCTTGTTTTCGTTCTGTCAAATGCACTACATATTTGATAGCATCATAAACGTCTGACAGTTCTTAACAGATATTAACAACGCATTCATTTTTCCTGCTATAGAAACCAAGCAAAGCCTACGCGTTTAAGATGGTAAATAAATTGAGATGCTATTTAATTATACCAAATTATACAAAAACTGATATTTTCGTTACTTCTAGAATTAGGAATTGCGAAAATTTTCGCGAATTATAATTGATTAGGGAGAAATAAACTTTGAAAGAAGGATTACGGCAATACAAAACGAAAAAGTACAAATTTTCATTGTGTTGGGGGGGTACCTACTTGTCGAATTTATTGGGTTATCTGAATTATATTTTGAAGAAATCGAAACAATTTATAAAAGAAGTAACAACAGGACCGTAATTTAAAATTGTTGTCAATGAAAATAGTAGTTATTTCAAATGAAACGCTATACAAATATCAAATTTGATATACCCTTGGATTGGGAATTTATTGCTTTATCAATATCTGTAATAAAAAAGGTGTGCATTTAAAAAAAGTTGATGGTGGCCATGTTGACACGAAACGTTTTATCAAATATTTATTATTACATCGTCATAGTACACTTCGAATACAATAACATTATGTTTCCATTTTTTAATACTTTCCGAAATAACAATTCCATTCGATAAAAACGAAAAACAGTATTTTTGGTTTTCCCCGTATAACACGAGAAGGGCGAGAGTCCGCGTAAATTTTTTTCGACCATTGTATTGTCCCCAAGGACAGTTATAGTCGAAGTAACCTGTATTGTGAATAGTTAAAACTATCGGCATCAAGGCTAAAAAAACCAATACAGAGAAGTGATGCCGCTGCCAACTAGTCCACGTGGACTGAAGAATTGGTGGTTCGTATTGGATACTTTTTACTGACCGAGTTTTATGATTGGCTGAAGAGTCATAAAATTAAATTTGAAGTGACGAATAGAATGTGGGGATGAGTATCGCCGTTGTGTCGTCAATGTTCTTCAGTTCACGAACTGATCGCGATTTCAGTGCAGCGCGATATTGGCGCAGTTATAATTAATTAAAATTTTTGTTATGTGTTTAAAATGTAGCGTCCTTGGACAAGTACTAATAGTAATAACGAGTGTGATAACAACGCAGACTTTTTCCTGTGTAGTAACTCCAATAGCGATGGTGAACAATGCGAAAAAGAGATACCAGTATATAAGTTTCAGATGCATTTGAATATTGAAACATAGAGAGTATGTTTCAATGTATATAAGAATCTACATATCATGTTTGGTTTCGAGGGAAACAAACTATTATAAGCAACATCAGATTTGACCGACTGTACGTAAAATAGTCAAAAACAAACCTTATTAACGCAAGACGCGATGTGATACGGGATTACCAAAACCTTTAGGTGTTCATCTAATAAAATCAGTGAAAAACAATATACGACTGTTACAAAAACAATGAGATTCCGATAACTGAAATCATAAAGAAGCAAGTGGATACTTCCGGCTATAACGTGAGCTGCTGCAACAAAACTCTTTAGAATTGGGTTAAGAAACTAGGATTTAGATTTAAAATAATAAACAAACGTCAAGCAGTTATGGAAAGCAGAAGAATTGTGGAATTGCGTAACAAATACTCAGAACAAATAACTAAATGTAGACAAGAACAACGGTAAATTTTCTCTTTGGACGAAACTTGGTATGACACTCACGAAACAGTTATGAAAAAGTGGACTGATGGTTCGAGCATGTGTACGCCTAACATGCCTGCAAACAAAGGATCGATACTAATCATTGTACATTGCGCAGAAAGTAGAAGATGGGTTCCCAATTCTGTGCAATTATGTGGAAAAAAACTTGAGGACTGCAATATTGACTATCATAAGAACATAAAAGGTAATATTTTTGAGGAATGGTTTGAAAACACATTCATCCCAAATTTTGATGCGAATAGTGTAATAGTTCTTGACAACGCTTCCTATCATTCGCGACAGCTCATGAAAGTACCGAATAAAAACTCGAGGAAAGATGAAATACAAAGTTTTTTAATGAATAACAATTTGCATTTTGAAGATTACTGTACCATAAACCAAGTATTTGGAGTTTTCCAGACAAAAACATTTGAAAAATTGTAAGCCCTTGAGAATATTGCTGAAAAGTATGGACACACCATACTGAGACTTCCCCCCTATTTTTGTGTTTTCAATCCCATCGAGTTGATTTGGGGAAAATTGAAACAAAGCATCAGGCGAGTTGGAGTACCTATCCGTAACATAATAAGTATGAACTTTTACACGTACATACATTCATCTTTCATTTTGTATGTCTACATATAATACCAAAATAATAGACGCTTTGGAAAGATAAATCAGAAGCACATTTCAAGATCCCAAATCACATAATTACTATAACTTCAATAATGAAATATTTTGAACACTCACCGGTTTCTCCTCTTGCTTCAGTCCCTGAATCGTCCCAGCTTCGTATTTCACTCAAAGTTATTGAGCCCATGTAACTTCTCAGGGGCTCTAAGTCTTTTGATAACTGAGATTCACTTGAGCTGGTTTGTCGGCTGTAATAGTTTCAAGATGTCTAAATGAAAAGTTATAAATATAATTTTCAGCTCCATAGTTTGTATAAAATTCACATCAAAAATTGTCATAAAAATTACGACTATTTTCAAATTGTTAAGGCCTTCGCGGCCGAGGTTTTCACTGTCACTTTTTTCGAGGTCGAAGGCCGTGGATTTTTGGAATTTCTTTCTGACGTTTCGTTGGCGCGAGTGGCTAGCTTCTTAAGAGATTTATACATTCTGGATCACTATCCGATGAATGAAAATTATGATTTAGTGACGCGTATTTATGCTGTGTTTAGTAGTTTGGAGTGCTAATATGTGTACCTTGATTAGATAATTTGTCGTTAACATTCATTGACTCTTTTCTACCTGCTGTCACGCTGTTTACTATCTTTTAATGTCATACCATATTCGATTAAGGCTCAGCATTTCTTCTTTTCTGTTGAAATTATCCATGTGTTTGTGGATCTGTATTGACTCCCCTACCAGTCAGCTATGGTATCTTTGGTAGGGGGCAAACCCAGTTTGCAGTTTTTTATGCTCCTTTAGCCTTATTTCCATAGATCTTTTGATAGTTCCGATATATACCGTGCATGGTATGCGATAGACCTCTGCTGCTGATAGTGGGTCCCTTTTGTCTTTTGCTGACCTGAGGCTTTGTTGTATCTTTCTGGTGAGTTTAAAAACTGTTTTAATGCCGTGTTTCCCCAATAGTTTTTCAAGTCTGTCTGTATATCCCTAGGATTATAGACAAATGACAAAAGGGAACCACTATCAGCAGCAGGGGTCTATCCTATACAATGCACTTGTAGGAAGGTATATATGGGAACAAATCAACTGCGGGAGAACACGCACTCAATGAAGGAAACCACAGGATTCTATTTGACAACAGAACTCATTGTTCCAACTAGGGATACCACAGACGACAGGTACGGGAGGCAATAGAGTTCCACAAACACACGGATAATTTTAAGAGAAAAGATGAAGCGGTGAACCTCAATCGAATATTGAATCCCATTTTGAGAAGTTCAAGTATAGCAAACAGCGTGATAGCAGGTTGAAAAGAGTCAATGAATGTTATCGACAAATTACCTCATCCAAATTCAGGTGTTACCACTCCAAACTACCTAACATAGCATAAATACGCGTTACGAAACCGTAATTGTCAGTTATCGGATAGTAATTCAGGATATATAAATCTGCCACTCATGCCAGCTGAAAGTCAGGAAGAAATTCCAAAGATCCGCGGCTTTCAAACCCAGAAAATAGTAACGGTTAGTGAGTCAACTTACTAATTATTGAAATACAGAAATACATACTTTTTATGTCAAAGGTATAAACCACAAAGATCTATTTAGAATATGTTTATCCGTCAATCTGCTGTCGTTCCCTACGACCGACAATTCTCAAACTTGTGCGAGCTAAGGATCAACGAGGTATCACTTTTTAACGTGTGATTCCTAACACGATTTGAACGATAGCAAGTGAAAACAGATTGTCCGTCCTGCGGCTTGAACCACTGACTCACACAATGGTCGATTGAATGAGTGGAGCAAAGCTAAAGCAGATTGTGAAAAGATTGTTTACATATGCACGTATCCGATCCATTGACAATCATCAACCTTCCTGATATTATTTATCAATCGGAACAGATTTCAGTCAATATGCTTATTTTCAGAGGATTTCAAACACTCTCTAGAGCAATTGAAACCGATTCTTTCAGTGTATTTTATAGACTGTTTATGACGCTAGTATTGAAAATTATTCAAAATTACTTTTGGATATATTTGAGAAAAAAACTTCATATGAACAAATGGTATTATCTTTCAGGTACTTATATATTGAGAAAAAAATCGTTCGGTAATTTCAGATATTCGGTTTACCGGAAACCGAGAGAGCAGTCGATAAATATCATCAAGTATTTGTGAAACTATCAAAAATAGTAGAGTTGAGAAACAGAAATAGGCATATTTAGAAAAAGTGGACATTTTCAACAATTGATTTAACTTATTTTTTGTGTAGTTTTGTATCAGTATCACATATATTTAAATAATTTTGATTCCAAGCTATGCATAAATTGGTTTGACACGAAAACAAATGAATGAATTTTATTTGTTGTGTAAGAACCGCACCTGAAAAACAAAAAAAAGAACATGTTTACCCAGAACAGAATGGAGATTCAAAAAAGAAGTTATTTTTTTTCAAAGAAGAGTGGGATCTCATCAGGTTTCTCTTCTAAATGCCTTTGGCAAAAGAGAAAAGCAGAAAATGAGTTTTGATGCATAACATGTGCATATTACGGTTCACAAGCATATCTAGGTTGAGAATTTTTTCTTGAAACTTCACCATCCTGCAGTTAAAAAGTCAAGGCATGTGAGACATGTTTCTTCTCTGAATGTATCCAAAATTATCCACTTCGAATTCAACATGAATATCAGACATTTCGAAAAATCAAAAACGGTTAGAAATTTCAAAAATGTAAATATGACAATCACATTTCTCCTATAAAAATTTTTATATATATACACCTACCTACAATTGTGGTTAGACATATTATGGAAATGTTGACTTTCCTGATCTAGAACATCTGAAAAAGACAAAAAGTTATTAGAAATTTTCATGGATAGTTATTTTTCCTTTATCTAAACATATATCGGAATTATTACGAATATATAAATGTCAATTCCAGCAGAGTATTGATAATGTAGGTTCATAATATAGAACTATAAAACGAAATTAATGATAATGGACATTACAATCGTAATTTCTGGAACGGTTCACTAAACTAGGAATCGAAACAATGCTTCCTATAACACATTCCACATGATAGAAAATGAAATGAAAGCTACTTTGAAGACAATTTAAAAAACTTACCCCAGCTTCAGTGTAAAATAAACAGGTAATTTTTGTTCGTTATTTTTCTATTCAAAATTATCAGCATTACTTTAGATACATAGTTCATTGAAAAACATAATTTTTCAGCCTCGAAACTATATCTATTCGCAAAAATACTTTGTTAATGAACCGTGGAATTCATCTCCTGATGATATCAAATTGGTTAAAATGCGCCAGCATATATGAAACATCCTTGTCAGAAAAAATGGCTGAAGATCAATAGACATTTCAAAAACTTTCTTTTTCAATAGTTAATCTTTTCCAGATTCCTATGGCTGGGATTTAATCAAATAAGCGAATGAATGATATCTGATTCGACTGTATACGAATGTTTGGAATACAAACGGAATAGAAAAAAGTTATAATTCAGCGTTCATATGAAAGTATTTTTCTCTCTTGTAATTCAATGTTTATATGAATGTAGCTGTTTCGGGAAAGCTTTTTTCCAGTTTGTATCTAAAAATTACTTTTTTGCATTATCTACACATCTTTGAATAGACTTGATTTCACATGTTCTTTGTGTCCTAAATAGATGTGATAAATACATCGACAACAACTCTTAAATTATTGGAATTGAGATTTTGGGAAAAATTCGACAATTTTGACAAATACGAGCTAATCAATTTAAGAATCTTTGATAAATTGGTTCTACCATATCAGGGTCATGATTCACAACAAAACATTGAAAACTTTTCCTTCGTAAAAAAGTTGATTTCAATTCAAGGAGACAAATCAACAATTTTTTAAATCAACTAAAGGAACAATTCATTCAGGCCAGTCTCAACTTCCTACACTGTAATGAACTGACACCTATCAGAAAACAACTGCTCCCCTGGCTAATACCACGAAGGGTGTGGGATTATATCCGACAGGTGTCAGTGCAGGATTCTTCACTGAAGTTATTCCTGCATATGGTGTTGGCGATACAACTGCTGGCCACTCGTCAGTGCAAGGTAGTGTCTATCATCGCTGAAGTTACTGAGAACATTACAAAAACGGAATATGTTATGGATCTTGTCAAAATAAACTACTTTTTCCTATAAAATGTTCATTAGAGAATTATTCTTTTTAGAAATACAAACAACCAAAATTGGAAAAAACTTATGACAAAAACCGACCCTTTATCTCCGAAACGAAGAATTTCTGGACACAGGTTTATATGGAATTTTCCAAAAATGGTCTCAGGAATACGTCACTTGAATATATTAACGTACTTTTACGTACTGTATACAATGTATGCTGTCGAAACTATTCCATCAACAACTGAAACCTGAAGAGAAAATGAATGACGTTAGAATATAACGCGATTGTTGGAAGGAAAAAAACTTATTTTTCTTCACATTTTCTTAATGATTGTAATTTCATCTAATATTAAGAATCAATTCAAACTGTTTAAATTGCCAACAAGCAGAAAAGATGTGATATGTAATAATTCTTACGACTAATTTACCATGTGTACTTTCAGTGCTTGAATTTCTCCTCTGTTTCCTTTCCCATATTTTTCTTTCGTCTTCGGAACTACTATCATCGTCTTTATATTTTCTTGACACTCGCACGCTCCTTGTTCGAGCGAACCTGGGATTTTCCACGGGCAGGATATATTTCGGAATACTTTTGAAAAACCAAGCGCCGGACTTTTTCCACATTTCTCGCGTTTCTGCACATATCATACACAACCAGTGTTCTCTTGAAGTGCTATAAATAATGAAGCGCTTTATCCAGATTTTCTTTTTGTTTGTCGTGTACAAAAGGCTCACTCGTGTTTTCGGATACCATCTTATAAATCGCTTGGAGCGTCTGAAACTTTTTCCAGAAATATTTTTAAGAGCAATCTCAACTTATTTGACCATCACCAATACCGTTTTCAGTGAATCTCGTTCACAAAAATATCCTTTTCATTCTATGATTGAAAACCGACTGAATTTTTAATAAGTGAGCATTCAATTTATTTGTTGTTGGGTGTATCCAGAATGTAGTTTCTCTTTGAAACAGTTATTGTTGTTAGTATTATCAAATGTTGTACTTCCTCAGATATGTTAAAGCAACTATTTTCATATAATAATATATAATAATCAACTGCAAATTCAAAAATTCTTTTCAATCACAGAAAAATATATATTTACTTCAATACACTCCATTTGAAATGGGAAAGGAAACAACTACTTTTTTCTCCAAATAAGAAAAACATTTCAATTAATAGATACAAAAAGAAAGCCAAAACCTTTCTTTTCCAAAAAATAATCTATCCTAAAAATGTAAACCTTTTAATTCAAACCAAATAATGCATTTCATAGGAAGTCATGTGAATTTATAACAACTCAAAGGTCCAATTTACTTTTTTCTGATAGCATTTTGGTAAGAATATAACCAAAAAAATTCGTGTTATCAGCGTAACAGCTTTCAAAACATATAAATGTGACTCAGTGAGGGATTTTATCTTATAAATGTTCAAAATCTCTCTCTTTCAGAGATTTTCTGAAATAACAGACCAGCAAATAAATTTAATGAGCCAAACTAAATGGTGATATTGACTTATATGTATCCGTATCATTGAAAAATAATTTCATTTTTATAAAAAATATTTTACTATCATAATGATTAAAGGGCGAACGGTCATGTTTAGCATGAATGGATTCAACAAAAAACACTGTTCCAACATAACAGAAGTGCTACTTTCCTTCATTCAGAAATCAATCTATTCATCTTAAGATGACAACAACTCGACTGGTCAAACACTTATGGAGAGTAGGGCTGCAATTTTAGTGTTTGTGAGCAGGATTTGTGTTGGATATATCGTGATAATCTACTTGCCAACAAATGTAAAATACAAAATTTCCTCGGGCCATTGCTATCAGAGGAAACAATTTCTCCAACTGCTCAGTTGTTTTTGCAGTCATATCGATAAATATTGTGTTTCAAAATTATTTTCTCGCATACTGGGTGATTCAGCCGAGCGTTGCCAACCAAAGTTATATTTTTTTGAATAGAACACCCAGTATATCAATATGTTATTCGATTCCATACTTTTTTTGGTCTCTAGGCAATTTTTGTTTTTGAATTTCCATCGTGGCATTGGCGAGTTATTCCAAAAAAAAACTATTTTGCAGACATTATTTTTTGAATTCACCACCCCCATGTCTGCAGCAATTAGGTGGATTTTTTTACGAATAGTTAGTCGAAATCACTCTGATAATTTCTGGAATTTCAACTTTCGGATATAATATATAGTAAAACCGATCAAGTTTTATTCATTTTCAAACAGACATAATACATTTTTTTTGAAATAGAACACCCAGTATTTTTTCATTTGTATGAAATGTTTCAACATTTCACAACATTTTTTTTCAGAGGCACACTATACGAAAAACTGATATTAAACAAATTATACCAACATTTAGTAATTTTTGTAACCACAAAAACAAGAATTTTCTTATGTTCACTTACGCTAGTACATTAGCATTTGTCATACCATCTAGTGATAGTTAAGAAATACGGTAAGAAATACGTAAAAAACCTGAAGAATATTTATTCTGTTTTTTTTCTTTAAAAACACTTATCCGTGAGTGACATCAAAAAGTGAGGAGGTTGTCAATAACGCCATGCGTTGAAGTTTCTTTCGCATGTAGATTGAATCATTTTCATCACGATTCATGTATTGGAAAATATGGTGCAAATGGTTTATGCTTTAGGAGAAACTGACGGAAACTGCCTCCTTGCATCTAGGATTTCCTGAAAGAAGACAATCAAATGGAAGGGCATTTCAGGCTCTACAAAAAATATTTGAAAGGACTAGGAATGTTGAAAGTGAGTTCCCGAGACCTGAACAGGGGAATTAGGATTTTCTGAAACCACCGTGTCTCGAATGAAACGAGCAAGCAAATTTCATCCTCATCACATGCAATTGATGCAAGAGGTAAGAGAAAGAGATTTTAAGAGATCAGGAAAATAATTTTTTCGATTTCGTGTTATTTTCTGATGAAGCGACTTTTCACAAAAATGGAACTGTGAATGAGCATAGCATGCATTATTATGCAACGGAAAACCCCCATTTTGTTCGTTGCCTGAACCATCAACAGCATTGGGGTGGAATTCGCGGAAAAAGAGTTATCGGTCCGTACTTTTTGAATGGGCATCTCTCTGGAAGAAAATATATGAGATATCTTCGGTATAAATTTTCCAATTTATTGGACGGGGTTTCCATATAGAACAAGACTTAGAATGTGGCTGTAACAAGACGGTACACCACCACATTTTAAAACTGAGGTACGGGAAACACCTGACCTGACCAAAACGGATTTTTAATGGGGGTATATCAAATGGATTATCTAGCAAACTCCTTCAATATCTATAGAATACATGAAACGGAGAATAACTAGAGCTTTCAGGAAAATTTCAGAGGATATGCTGGAACGTGTAGAGAATTTGTTTTAAAAAAAGTCTTTTATTATGTGTTGCAGAAAATGTTCGCCATTTTGAACATTTTCTGGACTCATCTATTCAATAAAGAATGTAGGCGTTTTTGTTTATTTTGGAAAAATTTTGAGTAAGTTAATATAAATGAATGAATTTTTTGTGGTTACAACAATTAATAAAACTGGGTATGATTTGTAAAACATCTTGTTTTTCGTATGTATGTATGTATGTTTCTGATGTAAAATATAGTGAAATGTTGGAAGATATCAAACAAATGAAAAAATACCGTGTTCCTTTTGAAAAAGTTGAATAATGTCTCTTTGAAAATGAATGAAATTTGTCCGAGCATCATATATATTCTTATGATGCACTGTTTGGAACCTTTGGTGTAGTAATATTCACCATATATATTGTTTCCGAAAGTTGAGATTCCCAAAATTATCATAGTGATGTTGACCAACTATTCCTAAAAAAATCCACTCAATTGCTGTAGACATGGGGGTGGTGAATTGAAAAAATATTGTCTGCAAAATAGATTTTTCTGAAATAACTTGTCATTGCCGCAATGGAAATTTGAAAACATAAAATTCATTAAAGAGCTAAATAAATGTGGAATCGACTGTTCCATTGAAAAAATATTACTTTGGTTGGTCACGCTTGGCTGAATCACCCAGTATGCGAGAAACTAATTTTGAAAGTTAGTATTTATTGATATGACTGCCAAAAAAATTAACCAATTTGAATAATTGTTTTCCCTAATAGCAATGGACCGAGGAAGTCTTGTTGACTCACCCTGTGTGTTGAACAATAAGTATCGATATATTTCAATAACGTCAATAATAACTCCAATAACTCGAACAAAGAAGTTCAGAAAAACATTGAATCAAACCATGATGAGTTATATTTACAAAGTCATCATCAAAGAAGGTTTTATGAGCTCTGCATAAACTATTTGTTACTTCACCTATGATTTGCCTTGTTGAGAATTCAATCAGCTTCAGTGATACTATATAAAAATTCTATATTATTGGATCCCAAATCTGCCCAATCTTTTTTGCAGTTGTTGATCATCACATGAAAACAATGACGTCTAAACACGTTATCAAAAATAACAATTTATAACTTGTATGAGTATGGTCCATCTGAGTATGAATCAATCTTTCTGCATTAGTTAATGATATTTGGAGAATAAAAAGTTAACCTGACAGGATTTTGTGAACGTAATTCTCTCCAATGGTAAGCGCAGTGAACATAAAACACAGAAATGAAAGATAAAATAGAACTAATCACCAAGCCCTAGGGTTAGTGTGATAATATTATTAGTAAATATTAAATATAGTGAGCATTTTGTAGGTCACAAACTATGAATAAAATGTTAGTAAGATGAACATTGACTTCAAGAAACAATATTCAAAAATACCTGTTACTTGTACCAGCATAAGAATCTATAGCGCACTTCTGACACGCCAGCCTTCTGCAATCCATACAAACAATTTTTTGCGAACCCAGTATACCAAATCCGTCACCACATAATAAGCATTGCGACGGATTTCTGCCAAGAGCATTTCGTCTCATATTCTCCAATCTCTCTACCAGTTTTCCAATCTGAAAGAATCTTTTTTTGTATCAGTTTCTTCGTGCAATAATCTAGTATTATCTAGAATTACAGAAAATAATTTATTTGTCAGTCTTTTCATGACACTTATTCTCTCTTGGAAAATTTGAAATCTTCGAAAAGATATTTGTATTTTTTGTGTGTATAAGAAATTAGGAGTGGCGGTATTGTTTTGTTTGGTTTCCGGGTTTTTCCGTGGTCTTCTTCGGTTATAATCTCCAAACGTTTCAACTGAAACTGCGGCAATCATCTTCAGTAGCGGTATTGTTGCAATAAAGAAGAATAAGCTTGTGTCTGTGACAGTGACTGTTCTTCATTCATCTAGCAAGAATTATTCGAAAAGTGGCGACGGGGAATAATTGGATACACACAATATAAAATTGCAAACATTGATGAAAGTGTGAGAAAAAATGGATGCTAAAGCATGCAGTCACAGATTACTATTGAACTAGGATAGTTCACAAAAAAGTCAAAAAGGTATCAGTCGTATGCTGGGAAAGTGAAATATGAAAAATCAACATGTGTAAATGCCTCATATTCAAATGAACAGGTCAGGAAATAATATTTGAACAATCATTTGAAAAATTCTTGGTTCAACTGAGGCATCAAACTACTCAAGTCATTTCGCAAACTTTGAAGAACCGTTGATGGAAACATATTGCATGAAAGTGTACATCAGTGGAAATCAAGAAAACAAATAATATGCAGAAGACACTAAGAATTTTAACAGAACTGTAGACATAGGATGCCAACACTAGAATGTTTCGTTGAATCGAACCAAATTCAACTATACAACTCGGTTCAAAGAGTGTTTCATTATCGTGAAAATAATTTTTCGAGTTTTTCAGTATGTCTTGCAAAATTAAAAACTTGCAAAAAATGTGCAGTTGAGAAGATTTATGGGACTTTTGTCGAACTAATCCCTAGTAGAGATAACCTATTACGGAATCAGGGGACAGCAACTACAAAAACCAGCAACACAATTCCAAATTCAATATTGGAGAGAAATATATTAATTATGGGAGTGGTTAGGTTAAGTTAGGTCAGAAGTGAATGGGTCTATTCGACCATCCACCGCAACCGGCCAGGGTTTATTGTGGCTCACACCTATTCACACTCCACCAAATGACCCAGCTTATTAACGAAGCTGATTAGTTTATATGGTGAGAGATCTTTCAAGTCAGATGGTAGGTCAGATGATAAAAGTGCGGCTCTGCTAAACTCTGATTCGGTCCCCAGCAGGGCAGGCACAAAGTATGTCATTTCATTATTATCTAAACAGAGGCGCGACACACACTGTCTCCCGACAGTCCTTGTCTCTGCATGTGATGATTCAGACGACAGTGACCTGTGAGAAGACCTCTTAGACATTGTATTTCATCCCACTGTAGTCCAATAACTGTTTGGTATCAAGCTTCCAAGGGTGAATGAACACCTTAGAGAGAGCCGATCCTGGAAGATTTTGCCAGATGTCCATGAATCTTCTTGCCTTCCAGGTGTTCAATTTTTATTTGGCGAAGCTTAAAGCAATGCTATTGATAGGTTCAGGTGCAATAAAGCTTCTTGAAGCACCCTCCTTTGAAAGGAAGTCAGCAGCCTCATTACCTTCCAGGCTAGCCAGGAATCCAGTCCAGAGACAATTTATTCAGTCTTCTAACTAAAGGGAGTCGTTTTTGGCAATATGCTATCAATTAAGACATTGATCTGTAGGAACCAAAAGCTTCCAACGTTTGATGGGAATGGACATCAATACGCTGATTGAGTCTGGGAGGAACAGCTATATTTTGGAAAGTTACACTTGAATCATACTGAAACAAAATGAGATCCAGATCTGAGATCAATTGAGAAAACTACAGAAACTGATTTCCACCACCGGAAGCCAAGATCCATTTCAATTATTATGATTGTACAACTCCTCAGAACAGCAAGACTGCAATGTTTTAAGGGGTGGAGTTCTCAAAATTGAATCAGGTACATATCAACACTATGGCACAATTTCCAAAATTCAGTAAAGCTGGGGTAGATATTTCAATTTTTGAAGAGATTGAACCATGTCAACCATGTCGAAGAAAATCAGTGAGGTTCTGGTACAAACTAATAAAGTTGGGCATAATAGAAGCCATGAACCGAGCTGCAAAGTGAATTTTATTGAAGTTTGCAGATGAAAACTGTAGAAAAATGACTGAAATGTGATGTTCTACAAAAAAATCATCCACCTACCACGAGGACGTCATGCTATTTCATCAGACTAGACATCAAAAATGCTTCAAATCAATAGAAGCATTTGATGAAGGTCAAGAAACAGTTTGACCAACATGATCTCTACCAACATGACGAACGGGTACTAAGAACTTCGTGAATGCTTGAAGATAATAGCGTTCTCAATGAAAATGAGAAATAATCGCATTTACGAACTGAGCCGAAATAATCATCGACTTTCTAAACAAGGAACCAAAGCAATGGAAATTCACATTGAAGCGACAGAGACCTTCATTCACTATCATGAAGAAAATCGATATCAACCTAATTTAAAATTGCCCTTCATTATTATAAATTTTAACGGTAGATGTGTCTGAGATTCTCATGAAGCATCTTCGTAAATTAATATAGTTTTGTGTGCAAACTGTATATATGCTAACTGATAAATCAAGAATTATATGAATAAACTATCAACAAGAAGGGAAGCAATTCAAGATATTCGAGCTCAGACACAAAAATATTTCCAGTAATGCTGTAATATTAACAAACCTTGCCGAATTTTTCATCATATAACATTTTCATTTAATTTTTTTTGACATATTCATAATATAAATAATTAACTTGTCTACTAAAATGTTCAGATGAAGTAAATACAGAATCTGCATAACAATTGAAACATACTCTCTCTTGTTCCGAGACGTCTAGTTGCTCAGCCCTCTGTATAACATTCACTATAGCTTCCTGTTCTTCGGCAGCAAGGGGGGACGTTTTGGGAGATTTGGCATTATAACCTAGAGTTGCTGTTTTGACGCTCCAACCCGTATTTAGTCTGAAACCAATCAAGAATAAAATCCAAACATATAGGATAATCCAACCATATTGCACGATGTTAATTGTGAGTCACAACTTAACGTCAAGTTTTTTGCCCAACTCAATTTGACCTTTCTTTGTTTCAGTGTTTGACAAATTCAACAATGAGAAGGTACACAATTGTACTTTTTCGGAAATGAGGTCGGCCAAGCAGTTACCGTGAATGGTGTTCGCTATCGCGAGATAATAGTAATAATAATAATCATGTTTATTCACTAAGAAAAAAAGTGCAAAATAGTGTATATGATTGAGATAATGAAAGTAGATAAAATAACTCTAGATACGAATACTTATCCAATTTGGTGATATACGCATACGTCTACTCACATACACACATATATAATAAACAATTATAAGAAACAAGAGTATTATACATTCAGCAAATAAACATTATAAATCCACAGAAATAGGAAAAGCTGTTTGTACGTGACGAAACACAAGTTGATTCAATATTTTCTTCTTATTGGAACACTGAATTGGAAAAGTGGATTCTAAAATAAGAACATATAAAATATTAAAATTTACAAAATAATATTTGTGTTACATGGAAATATAAGTTTACTGTGAGGTATGAAAAAAAGCAAAAGCTAAGTACATTTTTGCGATGATAGAGCCAACACAATGGTGTATAAGATAAAAATCATTACGTGAATCACGTGGAAAATAAATTTATACATATTAAAATCATTTTATAAAAAGGATTGGAGTTGTATAATGACATGTAATTCGTACTTAATTATTTTAGTCGAATATTCTTCCAATGTTTTCACGATGAAGCCCAGTAATAAATTTTTCGAGTGCCTTTTATATGTGCTTGGTAGATTCACAATTTTATATATCTTCTGGTAAGGAATTAAATACCTTTTGGGCCCAAAAATTGATGAGATTTCCGTTCTATTGTTTTGTGTCTTGTGTTATATGTATGGTTGGGTCTGGTGAGTTTTGCCTTTTCTTTATATTGATGCAATGTGAGGGTTTTGTAAAACAGTTGTATCTTGGTGGTTTATTCAGTATATTCAGCATTCCAGTGAGTACAAGTGAGTTTTAGACACTCCTCCCCATCCAATAACGCAAAGTAAGTGATCCGGGATGTCTTTGAGTTGCCGGAACTTAAATAGGATACTTCTTAATTTTTTCACTAGATAGTTTATATGAGAATTCCATCTTAAGTAAGGGTCTATAATAACTCCCAAATATTTATATTCGTAGCTGAGCATATTTGGGAGGTATTTTGGATTGTTAAGGTTTGATACGGTGGTAAGGAGGATATGTTGTTGCAGGATGGTTATGTTTTTTAAAGTTCGGTGATAGTTGTTTACAATCTAGGTCATTTTCTGCCTGTCTTTTGACATCAAACCTTGTTTCTCCGGAGTAGACATAGCTGTGGCATCTACGAAACTAGTTATTTTCCCACATGACCCTGCTGAGAATAATTCTTTTACTTATAAACAGAATAGTATAGGTCCAAAAACTGTTCCTTGTGGGACCCTACATTCAATTGTTCTTTCACTTTTATTCTAACTATCTGTTTACGATCTGTGATATGTGACTTCAATTATTTGATTGTGTTTCCCTTTATACCAATATTCTCCAGAGTGTTTAACAGAACTCCCTGATCAACAGTATCGAACGCCTTCGACGAATCAATAAAAACTTTGATTGATGGCTTACTTTCCTCTAGTGTTTTGTAGATACATTCTGTTAATTGTGTGAGTACTTTTTGGGTCGATTTCCCTTCTCGGAATCCAAATTGTGATTCGGATAAAATGTTATACATTCTGATGAAGGAATCTAACTTATTTTTTATTAATTTTTCTGGTATATTTCAAATATTCGTTATTAGGGATACACGCCTGTAATTTGTTACTTAATTTCTAGATCCGCCTTTATGAATGACGCTAACTATGGAAAGTTTCAAGCATGTTAGGAAGTGTCCTGTCTCTACCGCTTGGTTGAATATTGTTATGATGAGTCCTGCAATGTACTTTGATATTAGTTTTAGAGTTTCACGTTTTAGATTATCATTCCCAGGTGCTTTACGATTTTTGAGTTCACTTATTTTGGTACCCTACCAATACAACTTCTGTCATATTGGTAGGGTACCGGAATACGGAATGTCTATTTATGTCTTCTCTGAATGTATGCTTTTGAATTTCTCTTGATTTTTTCAGCTAGTTCAATTCTAGTATTGATATATGTGTTATTGAAAATATTCACTATTTCGTTGATGACATGATAACAGACTTATTGTGGCCTGAAAATGAGGATATGGACCTGGACGATATGTGTTTCCAACAGGATGGTGCTACTTGCCACACAGTCAACGAAACAATGGCTATTTTGCGAGAGAAATTCAATGACCGTGTTATCTCATGTCGTAGTGATTTTGAATGGCCGCCACGATCATGTGATTCGACGCCGTTGGACTTCTTTCTTTGGGGATATTTAGAAGTGAAAGTGTTCGTCAAGAATCCAAGAACAATTGAATATGCACCGAAGTCGTGGCGGGCATTTGAACGATATTTTGTTTCACATATAATACTCATAGATCCTTCTATCATAATAAAAAATATTAAAATAGTTCTCTGAAAACTGTTTATTCTTTTTACAATTGACATCGTGCGTTTTGGTTGGACCACCCTTTATTTTACACAAAAACACCCAAAAATCTGGCTACCCTTCAGAAAAGTTTCTTGAAAACATCAACTTTACAGGTGAAAAAAAGTTTTGAGTCTTCCGTTTGAAAAATATTGATATCTCATCAGCTTGCTCAAAACAAACAACTAATATAACATAATATAAGTTCATTCAAACGTTCAACTATAGACAAATACATCACTGAATCTCCACCTAAAGAATGGGGCTGGCAAGAAAACATTTGAAATGAATAATTATTATTAAAATTAAAATGACACAACCTGCTGTTGTTTTCTGCAAATGTTTCCACAGAAACATATATAAACATAAAGATCGATTGAAATTTAAACTTTTACCTCAGAGTCATATTATATTCCATCATTATTATAAACATCAAACATATATTTCATAAAGATTACGTAAATATCTATTGTTATTCTAGTTTATATATAAATAATATAAAAATAAGTCTCACATAACGGACTCCATCAACTGTCATACATATTGTTTGAACCATAATAATGATGCCCCTCGTCAAAATTTTCCTGACTTCGAATAATATAATAATAATAATAATAATGATAGTAATAATCCTATATCTATCGATATAACGCGGCTCTAAAAGTGCTATATTACATTCTACGGCACTCTTACGGTATTGACGAGACATCGGCGTTGCCCTTCGCTTCGGTGGATATTGAATTCATTGTGGGGAACGAGAAGCCGAATTTATTATAACTATTCATTCCTCCCTCATTCCACCCTCAGGCTCATACTTCTCGACCACCAGAGCAAAACGATATTCGTCGTGTACTTTTCAGCTCCTGGTGAGACAAATGTCGTCAGAAAAGAGGAGGAAAAACGGATAAAATATCGAGATTTTCTCTTCGAACTCCGCAGACTCTATCCATATCACTCTGTTAAGATGGTTGTTCAGATTATTGGAGTCCTTGGTGGAATGATGCCTACTCTTCTCTCGAATCTTAAAATCATACCGGCTTGCCGCAC
>WOGN01000335.1:0-18884 GCA_015342105.1 Leptinotarsa texana
TTCTCAATGACACAAATTACTGTTTTTTATTCATGTTCAAAATATAAATAGAAGCTCTAGTATTACAACTGATTTGACAAGTATGCAAAATTATGAAGAGTAAAAGAGGTTGCCAAGTAGTAAAACGAAGGAAGGTAGATATAAAAACAAGAAAATAAATGACTGATGAGTATGAAACGTTCCATTTTCAGATTGAGAATAAAAAGTTGATTGTCCAAGTAAACATTGAATTGCAATGAGGATTTGTAATTCTCAGTTATAGAAGAATAATATACATCCTAATGATAATTGAATAATTCTTGAAAATCAGTTTAATAATAATTTTCAAGCATAGAAGGAATGGAAACTGGAAAAAATAAAACCACTGGAAATTGAATGTGGAATCTCCAAATTAACTCAAATAAATATCATCGTTCATTTGGCAGCTAATTATTTCGTGATTGTTTCTTCAGATAGGAGGTACTTAAATCCATGAAAAACGTCATCAGCTCAAAGTGGAGGACACTGATGTTGGTTCAGCTAATCAAAATATTCATATGAAGGATTATAACCAGAACTTGGTTTAACATTACACGTTTTCTCTGCAAATTTAGTATCTTTTCGGGTCACTCGGTATATACTCGATGGTTAAAGTTACTGCAAAGCAAGTTTCCAAATTTTCGAAATTTCCCATTCAAGGCCTCAGTCTGTCCGGCGATTATAAACAGTTTATCAATATTGATCTCTCTCATTAATTGACTGACCTACTCTGGCTGGATCCGACAAGTTGCATAACTTACCAAAGACATCCGAATCAAAGTCTGAATGCCGCGAATAACAAACAAATTCAAATCGATCTTTCTTCTCTCTCTCTTCGAGCATCGCTGCATAGAAACCGAAAGTCTAGGCATTCTATTTTGGTCGATCCTGACATTGTCGGAGGTCAGTTTTTACGTAATCTATAAAAATTGTTCGTATGGAAGTTTCATCACATTTTATCGGCCTTTTGGCGGGTCTGAAGGATCTCGAAATTCGACATTTTGCATATCGACTGTAATACGATACTATCTAAAAAAACAAGCTTTATCTTTCTCGAAACAAGGTTAATAATAAAAAATTCTGATAATAATGTTTGCTCAAATACTTTTTATCGAATGTTCTTACCAAAAGATTCATACCGTTGCGTTACTTATTTGACGGTTGTGAAAAAGGTTGATTCGATGGTCGAGAATGACTGTTTTTAAGAGGCGCAGCAGAAATATAATCATATTGTTATGATAGCATAAGAGTAAGAAATTAATTACTCTCGGAAAGCCTTTTGAAAAGACCACTGATTAAATTTGAATACGGCACTGAAAAGAAACTTCAAGAATATTCAGAAATCAAATTAGAGTTGTTCATAAACAAAACTGAGCTATTCTTTTTTTCGAGTAATTGCCAATCATGAATATGATCGATAAGCCCGTTGTTGATAATCTGAAATGAAACAAGTGTAAGAAAATCTTCGAGTTGAAGTTGGGATAACTAGAAAGTCTAAAATGGAAGTGAAACTTCCCTCGCACTCAAAATGTTATTGATAACCAAGAATATGAAACGTTGAAAACCTTTTTGTGACGACTGTTGTAATAAGAATTAAGTTGGACATATGAAACATACAACGAGATGTATATTATTTGAAATTAGGATGGATTACTGATGATTTCGTAAGATCAGAAATAGCTGAGTGTGACACAAAAAGGAGGAATGGTGGCTAAGTGCCTGCTGTTATACCGGAACATGCATTTTTTGTTTATTTTTCGAAATGTAATACATTCTTACATTCAAGTTTTATACTGTCAATTTGTCAGGACAAGAAGAAGATTTGAAAAATGTATGATGAATTGATGGATGCAACTGTTACTACGTGGAAGGAAATCATAATGAAGAAAAGGGAATTGAAACTTTCTATGTTTTTTACCACTTTTATTTGTAATTAACTTTAAAGCAGTTTCGTCCTATGAGGACATTTTCAAACTTATATATTCTGTCACACGACATAAATGGTCCCTCACCCTTGAACATCTTATCGGATGTTTTTTTGCATCAAGGATTTGCTAATCTCTTTTATCGACTCAATACTTTAATTTCGCAATCTCGTGCATATGAATTGGCGACATAGCACACAATCAGACGGTGTTTTTTCTGCCAACTTGACCTGCCTTAACTTGAGAAGTATTGCTTTGCCAAAACCACAAAATAGGCAAATCGGGGAAATAAATTTGGGACGGCAGAGAGCTCGTTTTAAAAATAAAAAAAGCGCAGTTGGTTTACCGAAAAATAAATGCGTTCTGATGGGGAAATGTAGCACGTCATGATGTAAATTATTTTAAAATTTTTATGTGGGACGAAAATAAAACCGTAGCCGCTTCTACTTGACTTTGATCCGATTTGACTTTCTGGAACACATAATATACAGGATACGGAAAAAGGGTTTCCAGTCTAATACAAATAAATATAAACCAATTTAATGGTGTTAAATCTCTATTCTAGTCTCTATTGTTGATGATTAGTTATGAAACAAGAAATAATATCATTGGTAAACATGTCTTCAGTTAGTTGAATAGTAATTTGAACCTACTTGCTACTATTATTATTGCCCACTATGAATATATCATAAATACCGAATGAGCCAGAGAAAAGACTCCTAACTGCCAGTTTTTGGAGAGTGAGAGAAATAGAATACTTTTGTGACACCAAACTATATGATTTGACAATTTTCACAAGTTTTCAAACATCTGATTGATCTGTGGATACTTTCTTGTTGGATAATAATTTCGAACTGATATTGGTAGATCATCCAAAAAAATCTTCAGTACTATTTTCAAGTGTTTTCACAGTTTTCACTAAATTGAAATGCGTTTTGAACGAATACAAATTTTAATCTTCTCATGAAATCTGAGATCAGCAGACACTCTAGGTCTTTTGTGTATTTCCTTATTTAGATTTTGTTTTTCTAACTTGTTTTTCTCAGACATGAGGTAAACCTGTTCTCAGAGCCACCCGGTATACTTTACGGTTGAGGAGTTTGATTTCATAATCATAGTCAATAAAAGAAATACTAAGCAGATATAAGACCAAAAAAATATTGCATTTCATTGTAATTTTCAAGTTCAAGTTACTGTTTCTGTAAGTTCAAGTTACTGTGAAGAAGTATACATCTTTTTCAGTATCCTACTTTTTCGATGCGTGGGGTAGTTTGATTGCAAACTATTGTGGAAAGTACATTTTTTGAATACGTGTTTAATTACTACAGACCGCAACCCTCAAATTATTACCTCCAGAAACCAGAGAAAAAGTACACTATTTCGATACTTACTGGTCGGAAAAGGTTGGTAAAACTGTTGGGACATGTGGTTAGGAGGCCTCTGTCCATGGTGCGTAGTCCAGGAGAGGGGATGTCTGGGAAATAAATTGCCTACTGGTGAATGGATGTTTGGTTGCAGCCTGGCCTTTAGATCGTCCGATGTGTGACCACTTGAGGAACTGTCTACGTCCGACACACCTGAATCGGCTGGGCTAGGAGGCAAGGAACCTGGAACAAAGCGGGGAAACACTTCAAAGGAAGAATTTCTCTCAATACTAAAATCAATCAAGTCTGAAGACTAATTATCTAGAGCTGCAGAAAGGAATAAGTTATATGCATTAGGGGCTGACATGTGCATCTTGCGGAACACCTGCCGACAAATTTCTGGAGTTGATAAAATTTTGTAGCGTTTACGTTCTCCTGGATTATTATTAGCAATCCGTATGACCGTGAGTATTTCACTGAACTAATTTCAAGTGGCATATTTACGAAAATATACATTAAAATAACCGAACAGTGAGTCGTTGATAACTTTACTTCTAACCGGTTTTTAGGTCGTCGGTCATTTGGATACTCGATGACTATTATAACGTTTTAATATTTTGCATTTAGTCATAGAAATCAGCAAGATTATCCATCACTATTTTTTTTAACAAATTCCATAGTTAGCTCAAGCTGAAATAAACGTGATATTATATCATAGCGAAATAAAAATACATTTATGTTGGAAAAGAATTAACAATGAGATAAATGAAAGATGTTAAAGTGGAACATTATATTTGGAAATTAATTTCTTTTTCAAAATTATTTTCCACTAATTACTTGATGATACGAGAGCCCAAAATCATTGCATCCATGTCACTTATAATATGAGGTCGGGACATTGATCCAAACTCTTTCTTGACTGAGAAAAACATTGAAAAAGTTGCAATGACGTCTCTACATACGAAGACATCATAAAATGAATCGATAAAAACTCAAATAACGAATATAAGAGCGAGTTGTTGGTTTAGTTATCAATTACCACATAGTACTTTAATTTTTAACATTCGTGGTGTTCTCCAAAGATCCATTCTAGGCCTCTGTAGAATTGAAAATTATTTAAATGAAAGCTATTTGTTCATAAAGGCGACATCGACAGTTGTTTATCAAATATCAATCATTAAGTTAGGTTATGACAGTTGACATGGTGTGTGCAAAGACAACTGACAAGTTAGCAATATCTATCACAATGTTTTTACAATGTCGCGAGCCAAAATGCATTTATACTGCGAAATATTGCAAATCAATCCACTGCAGATGAAGAACAAAATAGCACGAAAGAAGCGTATCACTGTTTTTGCAGTATATCTTCGGTTTTGATTCTCGAGCTACTGTTTTATTATTTGAGAGTTTACTTTTTGTAATATAACTTCAAATGATGTGGTGCTGCAGGTATTTCCGGGTTCTCCTGCAGTTGAAAAAGCAAATACGCCACGGGAATCAATGCAGTCGCCCCGGAGCGCCAATATAAAAAAACTTGTGCGTCTTGGGACGCCCGACACAAGTGATAACTTAAACTAATCTGAGTAGAACTACTAAATATTGAAATTGTTTAATTTGGTTATTACTTGAATTTTATGTATAGTTAGGAAAAGATATTTATTAATAGATTCTTTTATTGATTATGTTTACGGACATATATTATAGCAAATTGTTACTTTTCTAGGACTAAATACAAACACATAATCAGTATCATCATTCATAAGACACGTTTTAATTTAAATAATAAAAGAATATTACATGCTTGCTGGTTAGATTTTTATAATATTTTCAACAATACATGTCTATCGCACACTAAACACTGATGGTCGGTCCGACGAGAGAGGTGGAGCCTGCCTTTCGCTGACGTATGCGTGAGAGAATGAGAAGCCAGACAAACTGGCGGCGTTACGCGTTAGATAACGAAGAGGTTTAGTCTCCCATAAGAAGTTATCACTTCAAAAAGTTGATATAACCCAGATAATAATCCAAGCACAACATTGATTCATTCTTATGCGAGGTATACAAAGATTAACACAAAATGCATTGGGCTCACCAATTCATGAAAATGTGAATTAGCCGGATGAAATTAATCAAACAAAAAATTCTATTGATCGTAATATCTCAAAGAATACGTAGTTTCGTACATCAACTAATTACAATATCACTATTTAATTTTTGGTGTGGTATTAGCGGGTTTAAATTATTGGAAACTTCTAAAAATTTATCACAAAAGAAAACATATACAATCATGAACAAGAAAATATAGTTTTTAGCTCTCCGCTTTTAGGGTTTTGGGAAAAGTTCATACTACATGACATATTTACAATTGTTTGCAGTTTGAAATAAATCATATTAAAAACATAAAGATCTTTCAAAACAATAATTGAACTGAAGGAAATTCAGACTGGATGGAGTATTTCTTTCTGGTTTCTGGTTCTTGTTTGCTTGGATCTTTAGCTATTTTTCAGTACGTTTCAGAAACAAAGATTTGTTGTTGAGTTAAAGTCTCTTTCTGAATTGATACTATTTGAAATATAAATATAAACCTTTGCTATCTCTATACTGAAATGGAAAATTTATTTCCTTTTTTATAGATTGTTTGTTACTGTAAAAGACAATATTTTTTCTATTGTAACTGTTACGTATTTGCCTTATCATAAACTATGTAGTTTCATGGAAGAATTAAGTTGAATTGAATTGAATAAAAATCCGCAAAAATCAGCTGACGGCCAACGGTCGGCGCACATTTGTTTTGACAATCGCACCCGAAAATATGCAAATTCGAATCGTAAAAATTCGTTCGTGAACAAACTGGGCCTATATACACTACCGGCTCGACGAGAAAGAAAAAATTGCGAACTGTAGGACGATCAAATAAATCAAAACATATTCGTGGTGGTGAATGAGTATGCAAATTGCAAGACAATTCACGTGACACCGTCCCACCGAAAGAAGTAACCTGAAGTTCTCACGTAGGTATATCTTTTGATCGAAAAGATCGACTAACAAACGGTCAGCCTAAGTAACGACATAATCTGGAATCCTGCAGCGGACCAAAGGGGTAGCGCCCTTGGCCGGAAGGGTGGCAAAGGGTTGCCGTAGCTGGTCCGCAGCAGAAGAGTGACCCCGTCCGGTATAATAGATATGATTAATGGGCAAGAAGGTCGCGAGGTCAGGCCGGACATCGAGGGATGGACCGGACATCTACGGTGGATTTAAAACCTGTTCGATTGTTAGGGCTCTTCCACATGCTATGGGGTGTGTTGTTTATTTACTACCCTTTCGAACAAAGACGCTCCAACTAATGACGATTTGCCGGCGCTATTTTTGTCTTCCTCTCGCTCTGGCACACGGAATTCCTTTCACCTCTGCGTCCGTGAGGTCGCATTCTTATCCTGTAACTTGTCCTTCACGATATCTAGGAAATTGCTGTTTAATTTTTTCGGTGCTGGAATTGACCCCATGGGAACCGACAATGGACATTAATCCTTTTTTGGGGCTTAGGAAAACATTAATTATGTTTTTGATAAAGAGCCCGTAACTGTCTTTTTAGGAGTTTGAATGTATGGGAAAAGTTATCAAATTTATAACGATAATGTACATGATGCATAATTTATGTCATATACTTGTGGATGTCCCTGACTCAAAATCTTTCTTGAACTCCAAGATATTTTCGCGGGTGGTCTGGATTGAAAATGACTGTTGACTATTAAGATGATTTGTACTGAATGAATTCAGTTAGGAATTCATTTTGTAAAATGTTGGTCCCAAACCCATCAGTAATGGAAATTGACCTACCTAAAAAATATACAATTTGAGAACTGAACAAGCATTTTGACGTACTTGGAATTCATGAAATTGCAATTTTTCTTCAAATCATAATTCAATTGATAGAATGGTAAGTAATAGTTTAAATTCTTCCCAAGAAATATTTATGGAGAATAGGATATTATGGAATCACCATTTTTTTTTAACTCTAATTTTTGATTAATTATGCTGAGAAATTTCGTGTAACAAATCATATAGAAAGATTCTTCCTTATTCAAAAACATACTTTAATGTAAGATTTCACGACAAGTGGAAATCTCACATCAAATCTCTCCTCTTTTGTGAAAATCTCACATTAAAGTGTATTTTTTGAATACGTTAAAATAGATTTTCATGAAGTATTATTGGTCAGTTATATTTCTTTGAAAGATTTTTGTGAACTGTTCTTCACAAAACTGTTTTCATGAATTGTTAGTTTTTACTCATGTGATGGAATTGGTCAATACATATTATATTTTCACTGAACAGTTTACAAAACCGTAACACCTGTTTCGCTGTACAATAGCTTCCTCATGCCACATTCAAAAATCATTCAAGTCTCACTTGAATGATTTTTTTTCATGGGGTATTTAATCAAATCTTTTGAATAGTATAGATTATAGTGTTTTTCATAATGAACTGTATCGAAGAAGAAAAAACTACCATAAGTTCTGAACTTATGGTAGTTTCTTTATTCATTTGTTTCACAAAACTTCCTCTTATGATATTTTTTCGGGTAGGTATAACCTCCATCTCTTCCTATCGAGTAAGCACGTCAAGTATTTATTATATTTAACTGAATCAATTATTTATTTACTATCAATTACATCACTGAGACCCAATATATTCCATCAAATCGTTTCATCAATTTTTAAGGACGCTGAATTCTGTTTGACCAAATTAGGTATTTATCTAGTAGTATAGATTCTTAGGAGTACTTTACGTAATGAAAATAACATTCAGTGGAACTGTCCTTGTTTATAGATCAATAATGTCGCTAGATTGTGACATTCCAAACTTGAATGACAGTAAACAAATTAAAAAAGTGAACATTACATAGGCTGAATCGTTTCTGAAAAAGTTGAAACAGTTTTATCATTTCGGTGTCACAACAATGTTTTACTTCATGCCGGAAATCACTTAGATAACATTATTGAATAAAACATGAATTTACTCATTCAACAAAATTGATTAAAATGATAAAAGTTGTCGATAATTGAAACAGAATGTGTACTTGTAGCTTTCTTTTGATATCCCTATCTAACCAGATAGAGATTAACAATTCCAAGTTTCATAATCGAAATGTATGACAAGTTGCGAAAAAACTTCTGAATATTTCATAACAGTAATCAAGCAAGATAAAAAAACAACCATGTTCCAATTGAATCTTATCAGACCCAACTTGGATGCTGTGACTTCTCGGATCATTTTTGCTGATGACAGCACACTTGTCTCTTCATTCCATTTGGATTTCAGGCTGCGGATGCATATCTTGACCGGCAGCAGGAGGTTGCATATCTTAATGAGAATCTAGAAGTAATTTCGAATTGGGGTTAAAGTAACCAGGTTCAATTGAATTCCACAAAAACAGACATCGGTTTTCTACAAAAAGATGAATGTCACCGAACCGGCTATAGTAATGTTAGGTAAGACAATTCCGCTTTTTGCTTCGACAAGTTCGTTTTGAGGTTCAACTCAGTACACCTCGAACTTCACTGTTTGAGAACTCTTTCAATTGCAGAACTGCGTTTATGTGGAATAAACTTCCTAGAACGTTTTTCCAAATGGATTCAACTTCATAAAAAAAGACCACACTCTGAATGTTATACAGTCTGTAAAACCGAATCAAAAACTTCTTTCATTCCTTATACAGCAAAAAACAGCGTTTTGTCATTATCATTCATACCTTTCTAATCTTAACACCATCGTATTTTTCTTGCTTACTGTACCGTCGAGGTATCCATTACTTTGTTTTGGTCGGAGTGGTCCATTTCGTATTATCATTCAGCCCTAATCAAGTGCTAGATCTATTGTAAAGCTACTTGTAATGGCATTGTTGTGACAAATATCGCAGATTCTTACCTGGGACCCATCTCACACCTTGTGTAATGTGATAAACCATTTACATACCGACTTTTCTAATCTTCTAGGCGATAAAAGGCGTAAGTAGGCCGATCTCCTGACCCCTTAACGAGAGGTAAAAGTTGCACTAAATCTTTGAGAGTTGATCTTGTTTTCTGGCACAATGGTAAAAATAAAAAAATGTAAATTTGTTTTGCATTTATATAATGGGGTTTCATAAACGATTGCCAAACTGATTCAAGAAATTGTTTTCGTGTATTCATCAGTATTTTTCATAAATTACTATTTTTCATCAGAACAATCACTTGTAGTGAGGATAATTATTAACCTCTCTTCTAAAAGTCTCACAAATGGAAATTACCATGAGAAAAACTTCATTTTTGAATTTTTGAATTTACTCGCACAGTATTCTAAAGTTATAAAGTTTAAAGAAACAGAACAAACTTAAAGTTAAAACGCATTTTGCGCAGTAGCGTAATAATGTGTTTAGAGGCAATCTAATCCTACCACGTGCCATTGGAAAAATTGGATAATTTTGTTGAAAACATGATGCAATAAAAATTTATGAAAAAATGTACAAAATATCAGAAGTTTAAAAAAATTATTTTGAAATTTCGACTTCTGTTTTTGTTTTTGATTATAAAATGTAGATTAAGAGAGGAATCAGTATTAGCTTGTAGATCATTTTCAAAAATATCTATTCTTTATACTTGGCTCAAATCCGAATTTTTTTCTGCTGTTTCGACAGTTAACTGCATGATCTTCAATTCATTAATTATTTAGCAAAAAAAATAGGGAGTTCATACAGAATATTAGGAATTCTCAACACTAGAAACGATAAAAACTTGCTACTAATTTCATGCATTTGAAAAAGCAAAAATACGATTGAAATGTGTTAGTGTTGTTTTTGAAATGTGAAATCCCCATAGTTTCTACTATTGAAGCTTGATCTATATGATAATATGACTGCTGAGTACTTCATCTTGTAATGTTAGAACAGTGCTGATCAGGTAATAAGACAAGTGTCTTATTCCGAAACTACGAAGTCCACCATTGATGATGCTACTGTCCTATATAAGTGAAATTTGATTCCATAACGAATGTTTGTTGTACAAACTGAACAGTAAAAAATTATTATTGTATAGTTCATATGGGAGTAGTTGTTTTGGGAGGTTATTTTCTTTCAGTTCGTATCTGAAAGTAACTTCTATGCATGCTTTACACATCTTTTCAACTACATTACTTCCTACCTTTCTTCGGCAATTATACATATTTTTTGTATTAAGAAGAATCTCTTCTAAAGATATATTCCTTTCAATATATATTTCATATATTTCAAGCTTGACTGGTTCATTATTTTTTTATATTATTCTTAGTTGAGAAATCTAACGTTTTGGTTTTATCATCATTCATAGTGAGATAATTGCTTGTAGACCAGTTTGCTAAAAAGGATTCAGATGCGTTAGAAAGTAGATTGTGAGGCGTAGTGTCACTCAATAAAAAAGTTGCGTCATCAGCGTACATTATAGGAGACATATCAATTACGTTGAAAATCATATTATTAATGTAAATAATAAATGATATAGGACCCAGGACTGAACCCTGTGGTACTCCATAATTGACTTTTAAAGGTTTTGATATGTGGCCGTTGAATTTAACATGTTGCTGGCGACCTGCGAGGTAGGATGTAAATAGATTTAGAGCTTTTCCTCTGATTCCATAATATTCTAATTTTTGTAATAATACACCTTGGTCCACCGTATCAAAGGCTTAACATGTATTTTTTCATTTGAAAAAAGTATTTTTTTATTAACACGAGCGCCTGCTGCCTTCCTTGGGCTTGGTAGCTTATTTTCAGGCTACCTCTCCGGAATCGGAAAATATCAATGGTCATTTTTCTAAACAATATACGTCTGACTGATCCCAAAGTTTAGATGAAAAAAATAGTTTGAAAAGACTACTACACACGCTTTCATAGCATACCAAACTAAAAAATGAAAAATAATTATACCTAGTTTAAAAAAACCACAAAACACCTTTCCAAAAAACACTGAACCTTGAAAATATTTTTTTCAAAAATTAACTCAAAACAATAACGAACGAAAAATACTAGTATTATTCTGAAAAAAGCGTAGTCGCTTTGTGCCTTATTTTATGTATATTATGTGCCAGTCGCATTTTTCACTATAATAATAGTATTTTTCGTTCGTTACTATTTCAAGCTTATTCAAAAATAAATATTTTTAACGTTTTAGTTCGATTTTCTTTAAAAGCGTGTTTTTCATTTTTTCAATTATATTTATTGAATATGAAATTCCCACTATTTAATAGTATTTATTTTAGTATTTCCTAAAAACAAATCCTATGTTACGATTTTGGTATGTATTTGATAGCACATTTTGTTGACGCATGTGTATACTTCCATTGTCCCAACTTTAGTATATATATTCAAAGGTAGAGCGAAAGTAGAATTATTCCACCCATGCAGGAGATTCCTCAAATTACATTAAACGCCGTGAGCTGGCCCTTCTATGTCCTCATAACGGAATTACGCTATTTTCCCACACTGCGAACGCATTTATCTATTTCAAGGGTTGAAGCTTCGTGAACCAGACATCCCCACGCTTGACCACTGGTCAGCTAGGACGCTGAAAAAGTTCCTGTTTGTCTAAATAAATAAGCGGTCACTTATAAACTAGTTCTCGGTTTCGGTTTGATGTAATTTTTCCGATAGCGCTTTTGTTATGTAATTTTTGGAGACGTTGCTCGAATAAAGGGTAGAAGGGATTGAGCGTATAATTTTTTGCTTAAAAATTCACAAAACGGCTGCGGGTTTTCAAGAGGGATGACCGACAAAAATCGGTAATGCTATATTCGCAAGCTGTCGCTGTTCGTTACTGGGAAAACTTGATTTTGCAGGTAAAAGTCCGAATTTTTAGGATTAATACGGTTGATAGAGGAAGGGTATTCATTTGGGTATCCTCAGGCTATCGAAAAATGGCGATTTATTATGCAGTAGTGCTTCATCGAAAGAATATTTGAGATATTTGTTCTTGTTTTTGTTTATGTATTATCGGCGTTTGAAGCTTCTGAAAAACGTGTTTATTAACAGAGAATTTTATTAAACAGTTTACAAAACTGTATTACGTGTTTCCTATTTGTAATATCTTCACTAGGCGTGTTATACATTCTAAACAGTATTCATTATATATGTATAAATTATTATTTTAAATTAGAATTACTTTCACTAACACTAACTAATAATTTTACCAACTTGTATTTTCATACCAATAAATAAATTTAACGAAAGATATTATGCAAGTCTAATTATCATTATTATTGATTCTGTTGAATTCTAACCATTCCAAATTATTGAGTGTTTTTTTCATCCAAATTTGATAAGTCATACCAAGAGATATGTTTCAAATGTTGAATTGGTCTACTCTTTCAAAAATTACTTGGATTTTTTCTTTTACTTTTTAAATAATAATTGTTTCAGTGACAAATGTACATTTTTTTAAACGGTAATGTTCACAAACAAAATTGCCCTTATTGGAGTGACACCATTCCTCACGTTTTCCGGGAAACGCATACCCAATATCCAGAAAAAAAATCTCATCTCTGAAATCGTCGAAGCGAATCCTAATGAATTCGATTCAATATTGTATTCCAACAAGATGGAGCACCACCACATTACTTCAGACAAGTAAACTATTTGGATACTACTTTTCCTGGTCGGTGAATTGGCCGTTGAGGTCCTACAGAATGGCCAGCCCGCTCACCAGATTTGACACCATTGGATTTTTTATGGGGCTATTTGAAGCAAGAGGTGTATGAAACTGAACCTACTTCAATATTCGATATACGGCCGAGAATAATAAATATTTGTAGAGATATTGACGTTGATGTGTGCGAAAATGTTCAGCGTGAAATATCGGATAAGCTGTTCATATGTCAAGAAGTTCAATGCAACCATTTCGAGCATCTTATGAACTGACCTCAAGATTATTACCTCATATTATGTAGTTAAATGTCAATGTATTCAGGATATTATTAAAAGGAGGGAGACATTGAAAAAAAGCACTGTATACTTCATCTATCCCGTAAACGTAGCCATTTTTGTACCATCGACACATTTCGAAAGTAGAATCATTTAAAACAACAGTTTTGTAATCTGTAATATAAATTCCAAAGTAGTTTTGGGATTTTGTGACGTTTTTTTCAACTACCTATTTTCATTTGTGGTTCACAACTAAGTTCTTCGTGAATTACTAATTTTGGGGTTAGAAAAAATTTTATTAAATATGATACTGACAATTCGATTTCAATAAAAAATATTTACATTCTATCGCAAATACATTATTACTGGTAATGAAAATATATCGGTTATGCGATATTATATAGTGTCTGTGTGTGTGCCACATGCATTGGTAATGGATTTAATTTTTTTCAGCACGATCATTAATGTCGACAAGGATTGTGCAAAAAAGACGACAAATATAATATCTAAAAAACTTTTCTTTACAAGTCGTGGTTCTGATAAGAAAGATACCGCTAATCTTAGTATTTATTACAAGACGAAAATCTCGAGTAATGCGTAGATATCGAAGAAATGTGTCAAAGCATATGTTTTGAGACAATAAAAATGTGATTTTCTATGGGAAAATTCACGAATCTGATTGCTTATAGATATCGGATTGTTGGAGTCGGCCAAAAGTATCTTATTTGAAGGTGATTGACAATGTTTCACGATGAATTTCATTAGTTCGGACTTCCATTGTCTGATATTATATTGAAATCTATGAAAAAAACCTTTTTTATTAGTTCTTTATATAATATCAGACAATGGAGGTTCTAACTAATGTTACGTTGAAAACTTCTAGGCATGCAACTCATCCAATAAAACAATATTTTAATCTGCCCTTAATTTTGTGAAGAAATCATTCGACACATTTTGGTGTAAAATTACATTCAGATTATGTATTATACAATTTCATTCAATTGCTTTCTTGCTGCGAAAGCTATACAGAGCGGCAGAAAATGAATTTTCATTTGATTGTCGATATCGGAGTTTGTTGTTGCTATGAAAACCATTGGAATACTGTTTGCCTTTGACATTCGTGGTTGAAGTTTTATATTATCAACACTCATTCTTATTTAGCATTATGCTAATTTGGACATATTTTATAGGTTTTTCAACTTTTCATCTGATCAATGATGATACATGTAAAAATAAATCAATTTTTAAATGCTTGTTACATAACTGAGATTGAGTTTACAGATTATCCATTTTCCAAGATCCATACATCTCTGAAACAACTTTTGTTTCATGTTAATTTCCGACTAATAATTGTAAAAATGAAATCTAACTGATTTTTCTAGTAAGTATTCGAAGTTTCAAAGATCTCAACTTGTTGAAAACGTTGTAAAATCTACGAGGATCCTTGAACAACTGAAATTTCTATAAGTTATTTCCATGACACATTTATAAACCCTATCAACACATATTAGCATTTGTATTCGAAGTTGGCAATAAATCTCGATAATTTTAGGATATACCAAGCGATTATAAAAATGTTTACTTGGGTTTTGGAACATATTCTATACGATGTATCCAAGACAGACCAAGAAATATTTACAGTGTCACTATTTAATGTCAAATTCTATTCTGAAAGCTCACTTGAGATTTAATATTGATTTTGCGGCGATCTTCTTCAAACAAACAAAAAGCTGCAAGTTAATTCTTTGTTGTGCAATTCAAAGGGGTTAAGCATTTGAATAAGCCCTTAAGGACAGCTGTACAGCAACACATTCTAGTATTGTGTCAACGTGGATACCCCGATGTCCACAATATACGGTTGCAGAGTACACAAAAATGACACATTGCGAAAGGATTATGCATTTTGGGTGTTTTTCTGAAAATCTCCCCATTTGACACGTGTTCGAAGGGGTTGCGTTATGATTAGTCAATTCTGCGGCACCCTTACAAACATCTGCCCAAGACATACGTGTTATCGAAGAAAAATATGCAATGTCGGATTTGGGGGTGGGATTTGGACTGTCATCGAGAAGAATTGATTTTGATGGAATAATATCAGATGTCGGTGCTTGGCATGTGTGTATGCGGGTACATGCAAATACAAAGGAAATATGGTCATGCAAAAGAACGTGTTACAGAAGTATTAGTCCTCCAAGGCAAACATATATATGGTGTTCGCCAAAAAAGGTACTTAGTGTGTCAAAAAATGAGTTTTGACTCAACGATGGTTTAGGACACTTGAAAGCATACCTTTTCACGTGAATTCCCGCAAACTTGAGAACAAAAAATGTTTCCACCTTTATTTGGTGATCGCATGTTCAGAACCAGTCGCTGACAGATTCTTCAAGTCCTACGTTGCTGATGCGAGAACTATAATGTATCAATCAAATTCTCCTCAAACTCAGCATAGGTACTCTGTTTCACAATTTTCTTATAAAATATTCAGTCGTGTCCAGTCAGTCGCATTCATTTTAATAAAATAGAATTTATGAAAAAGTATAATTCATGATGGAATTCTCATGAAAATTACGAAACTATGATATATACAAATAGGATATATACAAATATATATACTGTATTTTCGCTCAATGCAAGTATTTTCAAGATATGACCCCAGATATAACATTTGATGTGCTTTTAACATATTGATGGACGTTATTAAATGGTTTCAAAGTTGAACAAATTACGACTGAAGCAGTGGCATAGCCTTTTATATACACAAAAACAATTCTCATGGGTGAAGTCCTCACTGGTGGTGGTTTTGAATGACGTGAGTACACCGCTATGTCTACATAGCGGTATAATCACGTTAAAAAAAGTTTTGAATAAATCAGACTTAGTTTACTCCTGAGGATGAAATAAAATCTTCAGGACTAATAAAATTGGGTAATTGTATAGCATAACTTCGAAGTAAAATTAGAGGGACAAAGAGATAAAGTCTAGAAAAATATCTGAAAAAAAATTATAAAGAGAGTATTAAATACCGTTAAAAATATTTTATTGAAATTAAAAGTAAAGTGAAGGATACTGAGATTGATTGATAACTGACCTAATGGATAATTTTGAAGAAAATATTGAAAGTATTGAATAATCGGCACATACCAGTTGTTGGGGGGTAAACAGATTTTCTTCGTCCATAATCGCATAAGCTGGGATGTTGTAGATCGTTCCTTTGTCTTGAAAGTAACTGGTGAAGTTGGTTGTAGTTGTTTTGTTCTTTATCAACTGAAACAAAAAAAAATCATTAAAATCGTAGTCGGCACTATGTTGGAAGTGACTGATGAATACATTTCGTGGGCCACACTACAATATTATTTTATAAGCGTTGATCATAACTGAAACTTGAAAAACGTATATTGAATCAGAAGTTAGTAGATACTGTCTGCCCCACATTATTGGGAAGATTACTTTCGAAATGTTTTTTGAAATTACTGAATTGGATCATTATTACTCTGAACATGTTTTTCTGAAATAGAATCAATCAATCACATTAGTAATATAATATTTTTCATTTAGAGGTTATGAAAATTCATTTTCATGAATTCAAGTAGCATTTTATTGTGAGCCCGGCAGTTTACAAAACCGCAACACGTGTTTCGCCATACAACAGCTTTTTCATTTGTTTCATAACATGACCTTGAGGAACACTGCGAAGTTTCTTTAGTCTGAAGTCTTTTACACTAAGCAAGTAGTTTTTCATGAGTAATGAACGCAGGCATTTCACATAGGCAAGTACATACTATCGAAGTAACAACATTTTAACCTCAATCCGGGAATGGGTCTGTCTAATGTTTCGTATACAATACAATAGAATATATTGCTTTGCTGGCGACAGCACACTTGTTTCGACATTACATTTGGATTCCAGAACATCAGCTGCGAATGCACATCTTCCAGATATGCACATCTTCTATAGATACTTTCACGGGAAGTCCTTAAAAAAATTGGAATGTTCGAATGTTCAAACTGCCACTTATCGAAGTTGGAATTTGCAATAGAAATATGTACATATTTACCGAATAATTAACAAAATGCCGAATAGTTGACCTAAAATAGTGAGCAATTTTTCACTTGAGTTGATGACGCAATGACCGTAGTGATATGGTTGTTTCATTAGTGTGTTACATTATTTCCCTTAAAATATTTTCAGTAGAACATTTTAATATTTATTATCGTGTTTTATATCCTTAAATAACTCAATTTGAAAGTAGGACGTGGGTAGAGGCTCAAATATTCTAAATTTTCTTTTAATTGAAATCGTAAAAAAGAATAGCGATTACGTCTCTAAGTGGCAAGCTCGACTAGAGCTATAACGGGTCAAAATGACTCGGTTACGTGATTATTGGTGCTTCAGTTAACTACTCATTCAAATCGTGGAAAACGAGACTGGCCATCATAATGTTCAGGTGATTTTATCGATTAATTGCCTAATGGTAGTCGGGCCAGAATGATTCCCACACGGCGTCATTTCGAAATTTCGAAGAAGGCTCGTATATACAGTCAGTGCGGTGATTATCCACATTACAAAGTTAATAATTCACATACTATTGAATAAATCATGTGGCAACACGTCGACTGTGGAATGAAATGGGACTTTTTAGGTCAAGGAAAATTTCAGTTTCCGGTATTGTTCGAATGTTTCTCGCTAACATGGCACAAGGTAATGGCGACAGTACGGACTTCAAGAGAGCATTTACATTTTTATTGGTTTTTGAAAGTGTTTTGAAACGAATTCGAATAGTTTCGATTTGTTGATACGAATTAACTGTTGAAAGTTCAAATAAATAGCGATAATTATATTCCAAGGGCTGAGAAAAATTTTCATTTAACTACTGTTTTGCACAATAATTAGATATCAACTGAACACTTCCATCACACCAGAACAAATGTGTTGATTCTCTACGGGCGTTTCGCTAACCAAGTTAGTCACATCAGAAGGTGACTACAAATGTTTCGGTCATTAAGGTTGAGACATTATTCAGGAGGATCTTACCTACAGGAATATTTTAAATATAATACCAATAAAGTAAATATTATGAAAATCACTACCGGAGTTAAGAAAATATTAAATTTTTTGTTTATTCATCAACTTTTTCGATTTCCTTGAAAGTATTCTGAACTATTGTGCCCTGAAAGAAATATTGATATTTTTCGTTTCCCTGATATAACTCCTGAGATTTTTAGTACTTGTAAAGACGAATAAAATTTAGCCTATGAAATACTTGAAATCCACGGCTGCTTACGATGATAAGAATAAAGTTAAATTCTCACAATACTCATTAATTTTCTGAACGTTAGGAGTTTCATAACAATGTGGATTAACTTTTTTTCCGTTATCTGGTTTGTTCTGGCATTTCCTGAATTATTAAAGATCTTCGAAGAAACGTAATTTTGAAATCAAAAGTATTCAATAAGTCATAGGTCTCTTGGTATTTTCACCTTTTTCCCAGGATATATTTACCGTACTTTAGAAAAAATCGGAAACATGTAAATATTCATTATTGTCACTAGTATTAAAATATAGTGTAATAAATCAGAAGCCGGCCCTGACAGTGCTGCACGTGCCAAGCTCATGGCAACGGCAGATCAAGCGGTTAGATCAGACGCGAA
>WOGN01000336.1:0-26500 GCA_015342105.1 Leptinotarsa texana
AAAAATATTATCGGACAGTTAAGCGGCGTTGGAAGCTCTTGGCTCCTACTGAGCAATTTGTAGTCAATTACCAAAAACAATTCTCCTCAATAGGAAAGCTTAACAAATAGTCTCTGGTCTTGATTCCTGACCATACTGGCTGCCCATGGGGCTGCTGGCCTCATTGCAAAGGAGGGTGCTGTAAGCAGCTTTATCGGACCAGAAACTGTCATTGGCATCGCCTTAGGCTTTGCCAAACAAACATTGAACACCTGGATGGCAAGAAGATTTATGAACTTCTGGCAAAATTTTCCAGGATTAGCTCATTCACCATTATTGGACTACAGTAGGAAAGAACTACGATGTCTTGCAGGCCTTCTCACAGGTCACTGTCGTCTGAATCATCATATTCAGAGACTTGAACTGTCGGAAAACAGTGTGAGTCGCCTCTGTTTTGGAGAATGATGAAACAGTACTTTGTGCCTGCCCCGCTGGAAACCGAATCAGGTTTTCAGAGTTAGGCAGAGCCTAATATATGGAGCTAGAAAAAGACATGACATTTAAATGAGTAAACTTTTAAAACAACGTAACAGAACCATAGCAATCTTGCAATAATTTTAGGATCCTCCTCTATGCTGCTTGTTAATTTTTTGGTTCTCGATTGTACTGACGTTTAGGTAACTACCTCAGGCATAAATGGTAGAAGCGAACATACTTTTTTTGAAAAAACTCTTTTGGGATGGGAGAGATGACAATATATTGAGAATTTCAGGTTCGTTTTAGGCTCATTTTGGGTTCCTGTTTCCCTTCCAATCACCGATTTTCAGTGGGTTCTGATAGTTTTAAAGTTTAGCCAGCAGAACCAAATCGAAATACTACACTTCATTTTGGAAATATTGGTGTTGTTATAAGAGAGAAGCACGCTAGGCAAACTGACTGCTGACTGGATGATGAAATATTTAAGGAGTTTTTCATTTAATAATAAAATTACACCCCACCAGATGGCAATTGTAGCCCAGGCCTTATGTGTTCCCTGTACTTTCCAAGTACACCTTGCACAATTTTTTCAATTATGACGTTTGATAACACCATCGTTGATGCATTCACTTGTAGTTTTATTTTTAATCTTTTTTCTAGGTTTTTTACAAGTTTTGAGTAATTTAATGAATAGTTCTAGTTGCTATTCTCATTATTATCTGAAAGAAGCACAAAATACGGGAATAAACAAATATTGATTTTCATGACTAATATTATATCGCCCTGCATAAAAAATAAACGGCACAGTAACATCAAGTATCCCTACACAGAATTTGAAATTATTATTCCAAAGATTTCAAGAAAATAAATATTTCGAATCGATTTTGGTTGGTTTCTGAGCGTGGCGTAGTCGAAGTACTCTTCTTGACACATCAATTGATATGTACTTGTGCAAGCAGGCACAAAGTATGTGCTCTGCACATACTTTGTCTTTCGACAGTCCGAGTCTCTGCATATTATGATTCAAATGACAATGACCTGTGAGAAAGCCTGTTAGACATCGTAGTTCATCCCTACTGTGGTCCAACAACTGTTTGGTATCAAGCTTCGAAGGGTGAATAAACACCTTGGAGGGAACCAATCCTGGAAGAATCTGCCAGAAGTCCATAAATCTTCTTGCCATCCAGGTGTTCAATCTTTGTTTGACAAAGCCCAAAGCGATGCCAATGACAAGTTCTGGTCGGATGAAGCTGCTTACAAGGGACTCGGCAGTCTCATTGCATTCCAGGCCACCATGGCCAGGAATCCAGACCAGAGACAATGTGTTACGTCTTCCTATCGAGGAGAATCGTTTTTGGCAAATTGCTACCAATTTAGATATTGCTCAGTAGGAGCCAAGAGCTTTTAACGCCGATTTACTGTTCGAGAATAGTTTTATTGACTTGTGTATGATACTTGTGTTGGATACAGCTTGAAATACGGTCGCATAGGTTCCTAGGCAGAGGTTGATATCTCTGTCCTGGGTCTGCGACTGAAAACACTTGCACCAGAACCAGGAGGTGATTTCAATCCATCTCTGAACCAACAACTATCTGCTCTTAATATTTCCTTCTCCCAGAGGATCCAGTCCTCTCTACTCAGGAACTGTACTTTATAATACAGTTCGTAGTTGACAGTTGGAGGCATAAAGTCAGAGGTAATTTCCAGTATGGCCAGTATGGCCAGGAATCCAGACCAGAGACAATGTGTTACGTCTTTCTATCGGGGAGAGTCGTTTTTGACAATTTGCTACCAATTTAGATGTTGCTCGGTAGGAGCAAGAAGCTTTCAACGCTGCTTTACTGTCCGAGAATATTTTTAATGACATGTGTATGAGGTTGGATACAGCTTGAAATACAGTTGCATAGGTTCATAGGCAGAGGTTGATATCTCGGTCCTGGTTCTGCGACTGAAAACACCTGCACCAGAACCAGAAGGTGTTTCTGATCCATCTGTGAACCAACAACTATCTGCTCTTAATATTTCCTTTTCCCAGAGGATCCAGTCCTCTCTACTCGGGAACAATACTTTATAATAATAATATTTCGTAGTTGACAGTTGGAGGCATAAAGTCAGAGGTCATTTCGAGTATGACCAGTATGGCCAGGAATCCAGATCAGAGACAATGTGTTACGTCTTTCTATCGAGGAGAGTCGTTTTAGACAATTTGCTACCAATTTTGTAAATGTTGCTCGGTAGGAGCCAAGAGCTTACAATGCCGCTTTACTGTCCGAAAATATTTTTATTGACTTGTATATGAGGTTGGACACATCATTAGTGTAAACTAAAGTCTGTTACATTCTGCATTAAATTGATTTGTATAACTGGCAATGTAAACAAGTCTATATGCAGTCCATCTAGCCTCTCTCTCCAGAAAAATGTGGAGAGGAGGTAGATCTAGAAGGATCTCCAAGGCCACTGACAATGTGGTACTGATGGCACCACTGATGGCCAGAATAGCCTGTCTGTAAGCCATAGAGCTTCCCCTGTAAAGCCTTCAGCCACCAGGCAATTACACCATAAGTGATCATTGGTCTGACAATCATCACATAAATCGAATGGATTTGTTTGGGATCTAAACCCCAATTTTTACCACAAATCCTTCGACATGTCCATACGTACAGTCTGGCTTTGTGTAAAACTTTTTCCAAGTGAGCGTTCCAAGTGAGTTTCTTATCAAGGACAATGCAAAGATAATTCACCCTCGTTCCAAATGGAATGACCTCACCATTGAGGAAAAGTGGCGTTAGATGGTCCCTACACCGTAGGATCTGGCAATAAACAACTACTTTCCTGACTAATACCTCAAACGTTATTGGAGATTTGCTCATGCAAGCCTTTATTACTTATATTGTAAACATGACTATAAGCAAAAGTGTTATTTGACACCGCAAATGTGCCTCTGTCAATTGACAAATTTCAAAAGTGCAATTAATTGATAGATTTAAAAGCAGGCAGATTTTAAAAAGTTTCGACTGGTATAATGGTAAAATATTTTTTTGCAATTGGCCTTAGTCCATAAAACATCAATAATTTTATTTTAGTTTGTCAATCGTGAATTTAAGAAAAGTTGTCACAATTGCAATTTCTTGAACGGTTTTGTTTGCTAAGAGTAAATTGAAAACTGTCTTTACAACCAAACTCACAATAGATTTCTATAGAAATAGATTTAAACGACCTTCAGCGTTAAACGAACAAAAACTTGAAATGCCCTTTCAAATCGACCCTGCTGTAGGTGGTTTCTACCTGACTCATCGCGATTGTTGACTAAGAGAGTAATGCCCTCCGACGATGGTGACACACACCTGTGAGAATATTGAAAGACTTTGAAGTAATTAGAAATGCTCTCATGAGAACACGAATCGCTGCATACATTTTTTGTGCGCCCAATGGCAGATGTACTTGGAATTAACATTAGCAAGGCCACGAGTTTTTAAAGTATGGAAAAACTGGTTATTCTCTTACCAGAAGCAAAAAGTTCCGACGTGATGACTGAACCGAGCTGAAACACGGAAGCGTACACACGCACAAAGCCCCAGTGTCTCCAGAGAACCACCTTTGCACCACCACAAACAAGGCCACTTCACACCAACACAAATCCGACGTGGGTGTTAACACCTTTGGCGAAGTTACCAAGCAACAACAAGTGTTTCACTCACAACAATCCCATCAAACATCTTTCAAAGAGGAACATTTCACGAAATATCGCACTTTTAAGTCACGCAAGAGCTGTCTCAGGTAGATTCCCGAAGAAATTCAACTTCTCGTTTCTTCGCGTTCTCGAGAACCGCGAGATGAAGCCGTTCGCTTCTACGTCGACTTCGAGGATCGTTGTCTATCGACGGTCACCCAGTAAAACCACTGCCTGAGCCTGTCCGTTCGATGGTCCGGACAGTATTACAAGACTGAAAGTATTCGTGGCAGGGGCGTGCGCTGGGGACTGAAGGAGGTGTAGCGGGGGCTTGACTCACGCATGCAGTGTAAATACTCAACAGATCATTTGGAGACAATTTTTGTTTGTACTTACATGAAGTGATTCTGTTACAAGACACGATTCTGAAGTCAAAACGCGGCGCTCTCCCTTCAATCATATTCCACTCTTTTTGCACCAAAAAACGATCAAAATCACATGAATTTATTCAAGACGTCATGTTTAATCATTGTTCCACCTTGCCTCATACTTTTTTCTGCACAAATTTACTTTTTAATGGTAGTTATTTATTGTGCAACTAGGATTTCAAAAATTTACTTTGGTACGAGTGCTTCGCTCGAATATTACAAATTTCAGTGGGGTTTAAAATAGTATAATTGTTTCTCGACAACATACTCAGATGAAAAAATAGTTTTTCAGAAAATTAGTTGCTCTTTATCAAAATGAATCTGAATGAAATAATCTGTTTTAACCTTCGTCTTCCCACGTCGGTAAAATTACGTGAAGTCCCATGTGGGGTCCATTTGTACCTCAGAGAAACAAATTGGCGTATTTAATTTTTACTATAAGAAAATTAATTAACCTGTTAAATTTACACAATTTTATTACATTAAAAAGTATAACGAACATGAATATGTTTGTCATTAAATTAAACAAAATAAAAATAAAAAATACCTTCTTGGACCGAAAACTAGTCTGAAATTTTTTAACATTGGATGCAAATTACTTTCTTGGCATAATGTTTCGCACATACAAAACTTTTGAATTGCCTTGATTTACGATCTTTATTTCGACAACATAAATAGCAACGTCCACTTGAAGCTCTTTTATAGGCTGCTTCTATTTGCATCTTCACCGGCGCCAACTCTGGTACGACATCTTGCATGTACTGCTTCAATGTCTTACTTAATCGTACTCCCTCATTATATCGCCTGATAATATTTTCTTTCATTAAAGCTTCTCCTAGATCTAGTAAAAAGTAACGTCTTTTCCTCTAGCCGTTCCGGGTACTTGATACCCTATAAGATGTAAGTGTTGAGGCCAGAAATATCCAATATTTGCCAAAACACTGCCATTGGCCAACGGTTGCATTTTCTTCGAGCAGAGTATTGTTTTACCATCTTGTCTGTAGTATCTACTGCACCTTTTGTATTATTATAATGCAGTATAATATCTGGCTTGTTTTTTAATGTTTTATCAGCAACAGCATCATCATGATGTTCAGTTTATAGTAGAATAACCGATTTGCCTTTATTGGGAACATAAGAAACCATAGTATGGTCTTTTGTAAAAGCAAACACGCTGGAATATACTGGCTTGAACGATTTCGGTAGCAACTAGTTAGGAATACATGCTTTACTTTTTCGCAAAGTACCACATAGGCTTAGTCCTTTTTGTGTTTTTCGTGTGTGTTTTTCGGCCAGTGGGAAGCTTGTAAAAAAAATATCTGTAGTTATGCCATACCCAGAGCCAAGTGGTTCAATAAGGTCGAGGATAACTCTTTCACCTTGATTTTTTTCGGGTGCGTTGTTTTTTTTCTCAAGATGAACTTGTAAATTCATACTGTAAGCATTTTCACTGTCTGCCATCGCCCACATCTTCAAGCCATATTTATCAGGTTTACTTTTCATATATACACGAAAAGAGCATCGCCGCCCTCGGAGTGAAACTAGTTGTTCATCTATGGAAGATGCGATCCAGGTGAATATGCTTTAGTACATTTTTTACAAAAGTATCAGACACCTCTCTAATAGGTGCTAGTTTATCATGCGCTTCACGTTCAGCTCTGGTAGAATAATCGTCGAAAAAAAAATATGTATCTGGGGTACAGGTGTACCCCACCCGGGAACACAAAGGTAAAAAAAACTGTTTTTCCGTTAATCAGCTGTCACGCCAATACGAATGACAACTCTCAGAATTTGAGAAACTTGTGCGAGCTAAGGACTAACGGGGTCTTACCGTTTAACGTGTGATTCCTAACACGGTTGCAGAATCATCCCAGCTTCTACCAGTGTAGGAAATCGAACCCACGGCCTTCCGATCGTGATTCGGGAACACAGTCAATCAAAACAATCACAAACAACATGAATTGAACTTCGAATTGCTCCCACGTCCACCGTATTAGCCAGATTTGGCTCCCAGCGACTACTGGTTCGCAGACCTCAAAAAAATGCTCGTCGGTGAGAAATTTCGCTCGAATGAAGAGGTTATGACTGAAACTGATGCCTATTTTGAGGCAAAAGATAAATTGTTCTACAAAAGTGGTATTGGAATGTTAGATCGGCATTGGAATGATTGTGTAGCTCTTGATGGAAATTACGTTGATGAATAAGACCAATTTTGAACAAAAACACGCGTTTTCTTTCTTAATCCCGGGACTTTTCAGCCCAGGTTGCTCTTATTAGAACCAAAAACACGTAGGAGGAAAATCTTTTGATTTGAATTACAAGCAGTATCTACCACTGTAGCGTTACTTTGTCAGTTAGACTTCTTAAACAATTTTCCATTGAGTTTTCCTGATGAAATGATTTAGTTTTTAGTATTTCATCTACAAAGAGAGTTGTTACTTTTCAAAATGTCTATATATCTTTATAGCAAAGAAAATTAATACTTTTAAAAATACTTATTCTTGATTTATATCAATTTCGCTTTTAAACAAAGTGGTTTTAAAATTAAAGATATTCATAAGTGATTTTCATTACTGTTGTACAGTAATGGAAAAAGACTACTGAAACCTTGGAAAACTGGCTCCTCCTCCATTGACCGCAAAGACAAAAGATAGCGCTATAGCAATTTTATTCATTTGCGATTCTACCAAAAATTAATTTTCGAATGGATCAATTCATTACTTCAAAATTCCATAAAAAAAAATCTGATTGATTTGGAAACATTTTTGTTTCAATTAAACTTTTACTGTGTATTTTCAAAAACTACACCTCACGATTTGATCTTCACAATTTTTTTTTGAAAAATATTACATGTTTTACTGGCACAGTATTTTTGTCAGTAGCTTTGTCAAATCACTTGACAAAGCTACTGTGCTAGCAAAACATATTGTGATATTTTTCAAATGAAGTTTGTGAAGATCAAATCGTGAGGTGTAGTTTTTGAAATTATACTATGGATCTTCATAAAGTAACGGCCGAATCAATCAGAAAATTTTACTATGTAACTGTAACTTTTATCAATATTTTTTTTAGTTTTGTACTGATAATTCATGTTCTTTTCAGAATACCTTTTGATATGTTCAAATATGTTAAGAATCACACGTTAAAAGGTAAGACCTCGTTAGTCCTTAGCTCGCACAAGTTTCTCAACTTCTGAGAGTTGTCGTTTGTATGGGGGCGGCAGCTGATTAACGGAAAAACAGATTTTAAACAGATTTTTTTTTCATTACCATAAACTTTTTGTACCTGTAAATCATATGAGCATCGTACCAGTATCATGTTTACATGAATAGTAGTTTCAGCATATGTTTGAATGTAGTTGACAGTGTTAATTATCGAATGTAAGAGATATGAACTCTTAATTCGTTGACGGAACTGTTTTCGTTCTTTGGGTTTTTTAACCCTATGGATATTTGATTGGTGCCTACACTATTTTAGTTCCGTCAATTCATCTTACACTGAGAATAAACCATCTACAAAGAGCCAGGTTTGACCCACTGCAACCCTGAGGTACCACGGATCTATTATATCTGGCGCCCAACGTGGGGCCTAGTTTTTTACAGTCATATTAAAGTCAGAAAATAATGGTGGGCAGCAGATGTGATAGATTCGTGGTACCTCAGGGTTGCAGAGGGTGAAACCTGGCTCTTTGTAGTGAAATGCATAATTCTAGTAGAAGGTTTATTTTTAATACAAGATGACTCGAGGAAACTAAGATAGTGCACGTTCAGTCAGAGTTATGCTGGAATTTAATATCCTTACCTACCCAAAATACTGCAGGCATCAAGCAAATATCCAGAGGAATTACATTATACGTTTTCTCACTTTCAAATTATCTTGCAGTACCGACGAAATAGGTACTGCTTTGAAAATATTCTCGAGCCGCTAATTGTAGCTATACCCAGAACGCACGAAATGGTATTGTGGGTCATATAAACAAGTGGCGCTGTGAAAACCACGTTTTGCTACAATTGTCTAGAAATAATAACGTACAATCAAATATAAGAATGAAGAAAAACACGAACATTGAATTATTCAAAATAGTTATTTTTGTATGAGAGTGTAAACTTTTGTGCCATGAAAACACGAATTTTATACACGAAATACAAACAAAATTTTTGTACAACTGTGAATATGAATTAACATCGTCTGAAATATGTTAAAAATAAATACTTCCAATACATCTTGACGTATTATAAAACCTCCTACTGTATGAACTGTCTATTCAATGTTGAAAAGTACATTGAATGTTAAGGAAAATATTGATAAAAGGAAGTTTTCAAAATTGTTCCCACTCATTAAGAACAAAAGCGTCGAATAACAAGGAAAGAAATCTAAAGTTTTATCAAGGGATGATATCAATAAAGTTATTCAAAATGCTGGTTACGAAACAAATTTACTTTATAAGGTACAGAAATAATCATAATTTTGTAAGATTAGTAGTAATTTCAATATTCTTTATTTGTAGGTTGTCCTAATTTTGGGTACCATCAATTATTGTTCCAATAAATGAATTTTTTTTATGATGAATAATAAACTAATAATTAACTCTGATAAAAATGAATCTTTCAAAAAGTAATATTTCATGTTTATTTTGTAAAGTATTTTGGAAAAAAAGTGAATATTTAGTACATTTTTTCTAAGGTTCAACCAGCGTTTGCAATGTAAGCGCAAAAAATGTGTTTATTTACGACCACATTAGAAACATCTAAAATTATCAGTGTTTCTCTAATATATATTGCATGTTATATACATATAAACCTTCCTCTTAAATCACTCTATCTATTAAAAAAACATGCATCAAAATCTGTTGCGCTTCAGAGATCTAAGCATACATAGTGACAGACAGATGGCGGGAAGCGACTTTGCTTTGTAGTGATTGGGAAAAAAATAACACAGGATTCCAGAATAATATTAAAAAGTAAAATGTCCTGTAGAAAATGAATCCCGAATAAATGGGATAGTATAATAGACTACTGAAATTGAAAATTGCAATCCAGTAAAACTACCTACTAAACTAATAAAACAACTGGATAAGACAGGATATCAATACAAAACTATTCTACTCAAGCATTGTATTATAAAGAATACTATGACTCAATATACGAGAAGTTTCTTTTCTGAGCAGATTCCGAAACCGACAATTCCTAATATTTTAGTACTAGTTGGTAGATGACAGAGAATTACTCACTTATTTCTCAAATGATTCGAGACTTCCTCATGAGATGGCGACACCTAGATTTTCTCTCCAAACTCTCGCCTCATGTTGAAAAACATTAGTACATGTTTGGTATCAAACTTTATAAGGACCACATACACTCTATTTTTTCTGCTTGACTTTTTTCTTGATATATTTATTTTTTTCTCGAAATCTCAACGGTTTCTCCGAATTTTTCTCAAACACTCAACATTCTCACAGGTTCACAAAATAGCATGATGTTAACAAAAAAGTCAAGATTTAGAGAAAATCATTTGCTATAGACAATTTTTAGCATAGTTTTGTAATTTATTTTTATTTGCCTCTAATTCATGAACTTTTCACTTTGAGCCATGTGCGCTATACGAATCAGAATCAACAATTAGTGGACAATAAATATAACATATAGAAAAATGTCATTTAGAAAAAAAATAATTTTCAATTGTAGCACACTAATGGATTTCTTAATATATTTGTATGCGAGACATGTTTGTTGCCTGTTTTAATAAAAAAGGTATTGAAATGTGATTAAATTTTTGTGGAAATTGATAAAGGATTAGGTAACAGTATATATTATGTTATAATTTCTTCATACTTATATATTCGTTGCAATAAAATTATGATTTGATTGAAGAACCATAAAAAAATGAAATACTTGAAAATCAGAGTATCAACACACATCCATAATGTAATACATATTTATTCGACATCAATTATGAATCAAAATTGCACATAGACAGATAGATTATTTTATTTTCCAACAGAAGGGTACAGATTACGATACATTATGCAAATGTTAATGTTAATCAATATATAGCTTAATGTAGGTATAATAAAATAAAATGGTTTTCAAATACATATCATTTCCTGAAACTACTGCTCTCAAACGTTATGTGATTTGAATCAAATTTTTTGTTCAAATATTCTTACAATAATTAAAAACGTTTCTACACCAAAAACAGTTTTTTTTACAGTGTGTAAAAGCCAAAATGAAATAAATTTATTATTTCGGTTACCATACATATTTAAAAAAAAAAGAAACACGTCAAATGTGAATTATAATTGGACATTCTTCAACGTAACAATGCCACCCCTATCTTCAACCCCCTTCGAATGACAGGTACAACCCCCAATTTTTCAAATTGGAAGTATAGGTTTGTGATATATAATTTGAAAGGTATCTTCTTTCTCTATTCAAAAATATCATCGCTTGCAAGTTTACTACAACAATTGAGATAAAATCAATTAAAATCATGTGGTTATCGAAATTTGATAAAATACACTTAAAAACTAAAATGTAATGCAAAACGTAATGAAATGTAGAATACAAGAACTGTGTTCAAAATGTTCACCGCGAACGTCTTGGCAATATCCTGATCTCAAATAAAACTGTCTTCTATCATTATTCAACATATTAGGCGTAACCAACCTAATCGTAAACGTTATTCGTTCTTTCAAGTCATTCAAATCTGAAGGTTTATTACACATTGCTCTTTACGTATCCCCATAAAAGGAAATGCAATGATAAAAGATCAGATGACCGAGCTGGCCATTCAATTCAATGGCATCATTTTGAAGTAGTGCCAAATAATTATAGCCATTCAAGTTGCCTTTGATGAATAAGAGACCAATGATATGGTTTTATACAATTGCTGCCCAAATATTAATCTTTTGAGGGTATTGCGTGTGTTCTTCTCTCATCCAGTGAGGATTTTCCATTGACCTGCAGCTGCAATGCTGCCGATTAGCATGGCCGTTAAGAGACAAAGTACACTCATCAGAAAACATAACGTCTTCTAATTGGATAATATTGTTATGCAACATGTCCATCATTTGCTCACTAAAATAAGTTCTTCTATCAAAATCGTCTTCCAAGAGCTACTGAGTAGGTATCATTTTATAGGGATGCATTTTACTTTCTTATAATATATTTACTATCGATGTACAGCTAGCAATGAATGTATAGTGGATGCCTGTCTACTCGATATATGTGGGTTTTCCTCAAACTCCAGAATCACATCTAATTTGAGTTCATCACTCATTGCATTGGCAGCTGCTTTTTTTATCTGCCCCACATGACTAAGCTCGCGAAACTGCGTCTTTATTTTGCTTATTGTTCTTGAGATATGGTTGGTAAATTAAGGATTTTCTTATGAAATAGGCGAGCTACTTCCAGTTGTTTTAGGGTTTTATCTCCGTAATCAATCATTTGTCAAACTGTTATTTTATGCATTTTCGTTAATCTAACCATTTGTCAGACTGGAAGTTAACGAACTTTGAACTTAAATTAAAATACTGACAACTAATATTGTAACATACAAAACAAGTTGACAAGGCGTTTAAAACTAACGTTGCCATAGAAATTATGTACAGTGTTTTAAAGGATACCATCTAAAAAGGACATTGCTATGGTTTTTGCTCATTTTCTCATTATCAATACCTCAACAGGAAATAAGTTTTGAGTATATTGCAATAAGTGTATTTTATCGAATTTCGGTAACCACATGATTTGAATTCATTTTACCTTAATTGTTGCAATAAACTAGAAAGCGATATCATTTTCGAATAGAGAATGAAGAAACCTTTTAAAAAATATATTACAAACCTATACTTCCCATTTGAAAAATTGGGGGTTGTACCTGTCATTCGACGGGGGTTAAAATTAAAGGTAGCATTTTTCCGTTGAAGTATGTCAAATTATAATTTAAATTTGACGTGTTTAGGGATTTTTTAAAATAATGAGTTTACTCTATTTGGCTTTTACACACTGTATAAGTTTGTGCACAATGGATTTTGCTCTTCCGTCACATATTATGATTGTGTGCATTTTTTCTTGTATTGAGTGTCATGAATATGCTTTTCATCTTCTATAAATATTGGCAAAATCGTTTTCATTCATTCAGTTAAAATTTTAGGTACCAGAATGTTACACAAATTCGGGAAAATCATCTACTTTTCTCAATTTGTCCCAATCTCTCTTCCAGCAACCGTTTGTCTAACTTGTGTTTACACAAGTACTGTCCATTCAGAAATAATACTGGAATTTCATACCGGTATAATCTCAAATATCGAACGTTTTCCTTTTTCGAAATATCCACAGTGCTGAAGTCAACTTTATTCAGATAAGGGTGCAATTCATTCTTGAGTTCATCACACAACGGGCAAGGCTCCCTGGTATAAAGAGTAAGACTAGGCAGTTGGTTAGGCGGTAGCTGATCTTCCCTGATGAAAAATAATCAAGGATGTCAAATGAAAACCCATGAAATGAAACTATTATAAATATTTTTTTTAAATTATTACAAAGTAAAAGCACACTGTTGATAAATTTAATTTATTAAATCTGTCAACTTTCAAGGATCAGAATATTAATCACATAAATATGAACTATAAAAACATACCAATGTCACCTAAGTCGAATAATATTCAAAAGTTCAAGCAAAGAATTCCAACGAAATGGAAACTAATTTGGAAAAATATTGATTAGTACACCTAAAAGTGTCAAAGAAGGTGAAATGAGATGTGATGGTGATGTGGCGAATATTCAAATTTCACGGGCTACGTAAATTCGATTAGCGATTTTTTTATGTTGGTACAGTCGTCTTGAACATATGTTCACAGTTTCAGCTATTGAGCATGTTTACTTTGGTCGTGAGAGTCATAAAAGATAAAAGTGTTTTACGTGTTTGGCGAATTTCTGCTATCGAAAAAAATGTATCAAAGAATTTGCATCAAACTTTAGTAAGAAATGGAATCACGTGCTCAAAAACACTATGGTGACGAACTATGGGTGTAGGGTTATAACATCGAAACCAAAGCCCAACCGTCCCAATAGAGCCCAGAAGAGCTCCTCAAATATCGAGGTTTTGCTCACTGTTTCCTTCTATTCCTCTGGCGTAGTGCATCAGGAGTTCTTACCACATGGTGGTACGGTTAATAAAAAGCTTTATCTTGTGGTTATGCGCCACTTGCGAGATGTAATACGAAGAAAACGTCCGGTATTGTGGAAAAACAATGGCTGGGATTGAATCAAATAAGCGAGTGAATGTCATTACATTATGTACTGTCATCAACGAAATGAGTAGATTCAGCTCATTCGTGTCACAAAGTCATAATTTAATGTATAGATTGAGTGCTACATCTTGTAATGTTATCCAGATTGGTTCTGAAGAAGCAATCAATAATTTTAACATATCGAGTAGTCGATATAAAAAATACATACTATGATTGATTTTAAAATAATTTCTTTCACACATTCGTTCTGTCAGATTTTTCTGTGGAAATCTGAGGAATGGCATTATCATATCAACATAAGTTATACTTTCCTGATTTTGATGATCACGCTTGCCCAATATTTTATGATTATTTTATGACGTGAATATAACGTTTGAAACGATTCTTTTGTACTAATTATCTTTACTTCACAACAAATTATATTTACAATTCGTATATTTTGCTAAATACTCTCAAGCTTATCGTTATGATAACCTGAATAGTAATTTTTTTTATTAAATTTTTGGTATTATTGTTTAGTATTATTTCCTTGGAAAAAAATTGTATTGTTTACACTTTTCTTAAGCCATTTTTGTTCCAACTTTCGTGTATTGCTCTTTTTATAATTAAGCTATATCTGAAACTCTGAAGCTAGTTGAAAACACATTCTTCTGATTAACCTATAAATCTCATTTTTACCCTTGTTGCCTTTTCCATTAATTTGACTGTATTACATTTGATTTGTCAACATCACACCATAATAATATGTCACCACACATAAGCTGATAATATCAGCTTCGGTGGATTTTTTGTTTATGCTAAGACTCATATTACTAAGTTTTTTTTAATCATTTGATTTTGTAACAATAGAAGGGCTGTATGTATTTTTTCGCTATTTATGAATAAACATTATTATAAATAAAAAAAAATCGTACTCTGAAACATCGGATGTCCGCCATTAAGAATATCAGATATCTAACTTGTAAGTGAAATTTTACCTCCTTCAAGTGCTATATTACGTACCAATCCTGTGACTGATATCTGATTCAATTCCAAAACAAATGTTTAGAGTACAAGAATAAGAAAAAGTGTTTTTTGGATAATTCAATGTTCATATAAAAGAAGCTGTTTCAAAAGTATTTTTTCTTTCGTGTAATTCTTCCAGTCTGTGTCTGAAACTCACTTCTTTTCATGATCCATACAGCTATGGTACGAGTCTACTTCAGAGGAATAAATTGTTCTCTTCCTTTCTTTGAAAAATTCCCACATTTTTTGTATACAGTTGGAAAAGTAGAAAGCCACAACTTTTCTTTCCCAAAAATGAATCTCTCCAAAAAATATACTTTCAATTCAGAAATATTCAAATTATCACAATAACTAGAGGTGAATCTAGAGAAATACATAGTTCTATATTGACATGTTTTATGATGTATACTATATTTTACGAAATTACAACTGTGTACATGAACCATTGACTTTGAATCTATATTTTCCAAAACTACTATATAAAAATGGATGTTTGTTGGTTGGTTGATAAGTGATAAACTTCTACATCGCTCAACCAATCGTGATGAAACTTGATATGTATGAGTAATTTTTCATAGAGAAGGTTTATAGGCTATACATTTTTCTGTAACTCGCCACTAGATGGCGTGTAGAACAGTTTTTGAAAGCACTGTTCTATAACGCTGCGCACGCCTAAGTTCGTTAATTCTGATTCTGTCAAAACATTGGAACAGCAGCGATACAGCAACATGGTACTAATCATCATATATATAAAAACGGATGTTTGTTGGTTGGTTGGTAAGTGATAAACTTCTACATCTCTCAACCGATCGTGATGAAACTTGACATGTATGAGTAATTTTTCATAGAATAGGATTTTAGGCTATCAATTTTTCTGTAAGTCACCACTAGATGGCGCTGTAGAACAATTTTTTTAAAGAACTGTTCCATAACGCTGCGCACGCCTAAGTTCTTTGATTCTGTCAAAACATTTGAACAGCAGCGATACAGCAACATAGTACTAGTTAGTATATTATATATTTCTAATGAAATTCTATGAAAATGTAGCAGAAACTCACCTTATGTGGAAACACTAGTCACTGCTTGTAGTCTTTTTGAACCTTACTGCCACTTGGTGCACGTTATCAGAAAAATGAAACTCTTAACGTAATGTCAAAATGCCAAGTTTGATTCCTAACAGAGTTTCTGATCAACAGCAGTTGTTGAATGGATTATAAAATAAACGTATCTCGAGAGATACATTATCAAGTTAAGGGTTCAAGTAACTGAGAGGCATTATACTGTTGTCAATTATCCCCTGAAAAATTATACGCCGGCCGCCGCTGGTTTTCGTCGATAGAATGTGACTCAACCAAGTTCGCGCTCAACTCGACTTGCGTTTCTCGATAGTTCTAGAAGTCGTGACGCTTCGAGAGACTTCTCTGTCAGCTTCCGTTACAATATATAAACACTACCAACAGGCAGATGGGGCAAGTCCAGTTGAAAGTACGGTACAAAGTGATCTAATATGGTGATAGACATCTGAGTATCAGTCTGAAGTTTCAATTTGAAGTGTTTGTGTTGTAGTGTCAGTGTAGCAGTGAAATAAAGTTGAGTTTGATTGTAAAGTGTAGTCAATCAGTTATTGTCAAACCCAGAGGGTTCAAGTAACAATACTTGTTTTTTTGTGTCGTATCAGTGATCCAACTAAGATTTTTCTGATCCTTTGCTCAACCAATCTGTCATTCGACATCATACTTCAAAGAAAACTACTTTATAGAATTGTTCTTCACTGTATAATAATCAAACAGCTATTTCTTGGTGAAAAACAGTTTAATCTCATATACAACAAAAAAATTCTTAATTAGTAGAAGAATCTCAAATATCAATAAAATTATTTATAGATATAAAATTAACAGATAAAAAATCTGGAAGACAAATATAAGCCCAAATTGAATCAGACTCATTTGTTATCGTTACATATAACGTAAAATGAGACTTCTACATCCAACTGAATTAATATCCAATTCCATAGAAATGTGGAGTTGGACGAAAAAAGAAAGGAAAGTTCTTGATGATTCTATCCTTCAATCCAGAGAAACCGACATAAAATGTTTACCTTTTCAGTTGAAAAATCCCCAAATAAATGAAGGAAATAATATACTCATCTCACTCATTAACCATTAACAAGGATAAATTAAATAACCAAAACCAAATCTTATTATTTATACTAGTAATTTGTAAATTCGTCTTTTTTCACAAATAAATATTATAAGGCCTTGTTTTTCATTGCCCGAGTTCCTTTATTAATTTTTAATGATGATTCAATTTCACTCCCAAATTCATGATAGTTGAAAATTTAATTTAGTATCATTGAAGAAAAAAGTCCAGTTACACTTTTCAGAATATAGAAAAACCTAAACGTTGTTTGTGATTTCAAAATAAATTATTTACGAAACCGAAAAATCTGATGATGAACAATAAGAGCCGAAAACTAGCATCCATGTTCATGAGCATGGATTGTATGTGTCACACTGTAGTGTAGTTATTTGTGATATTTATACTAATCAGAGCAGTATTTTCAAAGGAAAAAGTTAAACAGTTTATCGATGTTTCTTCCTAGTATACTGTATGTCCGAAATAAAGAGGACCACGATGGGAAAATCGGTCACCGTGAGAGGTACAAAGTCGTAATTAAATTAGATTATAGCTTATTCAAATGACAGTTTGAAATTTGGGAAATTCCAGTTCAACAATTTTGTTTGTGGTTTGACATTATTTAAACTGTAATATTAAAAAACAAACAACACTTTCTCGTTGCCACTTTTTAGCTATATGAGCTGGCGTCTACTGATTTTAAATTCAATGAGAAAATCACCACCAATTTCTTATACTGACTGGAAAAAATAATCACTCAGTGTGAGTTAGTTTTTTTGCCGACATTTTCAATGATGTATCACATATATTCGGAATTACTTAGATTTTAAAACAACACGGAAACAAGGTTCAATTTTTTAATGCTGGCCCCTTCGTATATTGGGCAGACTGTATATTGTTGTAAGAGGTGCTCCTGTCGAAAATTCCTGCGAACCAATTAAGAGAATTGACATTAGTGTGTGTTATTTTTTCCAGATGGTAGCTTGTTGATTGGTGAATTACCCCCTTTAAAAATCTGTTATTGTGAGTGTGAGACCAATTCCTACACTGAGATGATGGGCTTTCACGTCATATCGCCTGACTTGTGTTGGAAATTGCACTTTAAAAGATGGAACCTTGTTAGATGTATTGTTTGCACAAGTATGCTGAAGAGTTTAGTTTAGAGGGAGGATGACGACTAGTTAACGGCAAAATCCTCATTTTTTTCAACGTGATTTCCTCAAAACATAAAGTGAACAATATGAATGTACCCTCGGTATGGAAACTTAACTCAATACACACGAATACACCCCAGTGTTTTTAATACTTTCTTCTTTCTCGCTGAATATTTTGGTATACCTGAAGGAATGGTTAGGAACTTCCATTTCTTTTTCTCAATGTTATAAAAAGTTCAGCATCAGCAATCGGCAACTCGAACTGCATGTACTAACCCTAATTATTGAATATCAAATGATCAATAAAACATCATCCCTATTGAATTATTCTTGAAATAAACAGCCCTTTATTTTACTCCTTTGTCACCAACCACAATAAAAAAAAATAAAAAATGCAAACACAGTAAAATACAGTTGAAAATTTGATACTTATGGAATGTCTTGAAATTCAATCAATTGATAATTCACCAAATACATATTAATTAGATTTACAAGTTCAGAAAAACTGCATGATTAGTTGAATTGACATTTACACCAAGATGAATATAATTATACTTTTTAAAATTTTCATGTCAATAAACTTAACCAAAAGCATGACCTAAAATCAGATATAGAGTTGAGTAATGAGATGAGAAAAACCGGACTATTACCACGAAAAGTTGTGGCAATGGATCGTATTTCAAAATTACGGAAGACAAATGATGAGTTAAAATGCAACAACAGTAGCAATACCTTCCATACAACCTTAAACTCACAGTCTCTCAATCATGATCGAAGAAGCTCCTCCTCCGCCGTTACAAATGGACGCCACTCCTTTCTCTCCGCTCTTCAGAGCATGAACCAAATGAACGACGATTCTTGCTCCAGACATACCGATGGGGTGACCGAGACTTACAGCCCCTCCATGAATATTCACCTTCGCAGGATCCAATCCTAGAATCTGTTGGTTTGCAACGACGACAACGCTGAAGGCTTCATTGATTTCCCACATCGCAACGTCTTCTTTTTTTACTCCAGTTTTCTCCAATAACTTCGGAATGGCTACCGCAGGAGCTATAGGAAAATCTATGGGGTCGCAAGCGCCGTCTTGATAACCTACGATTCTAGCTAATGGTTTTACGTTCAGGCGCTTTGCAGTTTCTGGAGTGGTCATAATGAGGGCAGCTGCTCCGTCGTTGAGAGTTGAGGCATTTCCCGCTGTGACGGTACCATTTTCTTTCTGAGAAACGGTAAATAGATAAATATATTTTGTTCAGACATTGATTTTGTTTATTGTAAATAGGAAAACCCAATATACAAAATGAACATGAAATTATACAGTGTGGACGTTCCCCCATCCGAACTTTCGAACAGAGCAAAATATCAAAAAAATCAGAAAAAAAAAGAAATTTGAAGCCAACATTTTTAATTTTTTTCAAAAAACTATTTTTCAATTCCTCGATTTCAATTTTGTGCCCTTAGAAGTAGTGCACCTCATATATAATACACTTGTGCCAGCATTTCTTCCTGTCGTCGAACAGTTCTGATATGTACTTTTTAGTATGTCCTAGACCTCTCTCAGCGATTCAGTTTTTATCTCCTCAATAATCGCAAAACACCGTCCTTTTATGGGTCTCTTCTATCTTGAAAACAGGAAAAAGTCGTAGGGGTGCAAATCTGATGGCCCATATTGCAAACAAAGAATGACGAATGAGCAGGTGCATTATCGTGATGCAAAAGCAATGAATTGTTTTTCCACAATACCGGACTTTTTCTTCATAATACTCCTTATTGACCGTTCGACAATGTGGCAAGAACTTCTGATAAACTCTGCCATGGTAATCGAAGAAAACAGTGAGGAAAACAATTTTTTCCCTTTCCCAACATTTTCACCGGTTGTTGATGTGTTGGGGCGTCCAGGGTGAGTGTCGTCATTCTCGACCTTCTGTGAAAAGCTTGCATTACTCGTAAAAATTTTTCTGACTCGAGAGTACAATCAACGTATGCCACTGTCAAGTGTTTTTGAGCACAGTAATTAATTTTTACCCAAAATTTGATGCAAAATCTTCATTTCGTTTTTTTTCCACAGCAAAAAATCGCCCAACACGCAAAACACTTTTATGCCTCTCACCAACAAACTAAACATGCTAAACAGTTGAAACTATTATACCGATCGCAATTTCAAAGTTCAGAAAAGAGTCATTCGCTGTATGGACAAGTCTTGTTCACTGAACTCTTGTAAACCACTATTTAAAAAATTTTGCAACTTACCACTGACGTGCCTCTACATATTACAACTAGTGTTATTCATCTATGATAATAAACACCTTTATCCAAAAAGCTCTGATATACATAATTATGCTACTCGAGGTGAAGATACTTTATACCAACCCTACTCAGCTTGAGTGTGAGTCAGAATTCCCCAAAATACTTGGGTAATTAATGCTTCAATAAAATAACAACTTTTATAGTGATCAATAAAAGTACAACTGTAATGGGGAATGAACTATATGGTTTCTTGTTGGATAACTGCTTCTACAGTATGGATGAATTTCTTGCTTTCAGTGCTTAGATAAATGACATAGTTTCTTTTAACATGTATTCTTTTTTTAAATTTATTCAAGATCAAACATTTGTTTTTAGCTTTTAGCATTTAAGTTTTTTGACTAGTCCAACAAGTTTCTCATGTATTTAAATTTTTAATTGTGTATGCGTGAAAATTTTGGTGATGAATAAAACTATTTCTATTTAAACTTCAATGTTGAACAAATACTTTTTTAGGAGTGGTGGACTTTTATAAATATTGATAAATTATTTCTTCCTAAATTATGGAAAATACTCAAGCAAGGGGGGAGAGGTAATGCTACTGTTATATATCCTAGCTTGCTTCCAATGATATCACATCTACCACCATCGGTTGATGAGAATCTATCACTCTTTTATGATTCATTTTTTGGAAATCTCTGCTCAGGGTAAGTTCTATATTTCAATTCAATAACTTTTGATCAAATATATCAGGTCAATGAAAAAGAAATAATTTTTACTCAATGCAGCCAAATATGCTTATCTCGCACTTTCTTCTTATCACCTTTCATTAGTAGTTTACATTAGGAAATTAATGATTTTCAGGTTGAAACAGAAATCTACGTTAGCCAGCAAGTCAGAATCAGCGGCAATAGCTAATGCATTGATTGAGTGTCTTCAATATGTCATTTTGAAGAAACAGGACAACTCTGTTTTTTGTAAAAATTTGATCAAAAATCAACTATTAACCCACATTGAATGGTGTTTATTAGAGGATCAGACAAGTTATAAAACGATTTTCAATCAAGTAGCATCATTACTGCAGAATTGGAGTCGCAATTCTGATTCCGAAGCTCTCAATTCGTATCTCCAGTTTTTCTTCGAAAGTCTTCGAGATCTCTTCAAAGATATACTTTTCAATGTAAAAGAATTTCCAAATTATGATGCCGAAGTAATTTCCAACAAACAGGTGGAGTTTTTGCAGTCTCTAAAACATTTTAGCAAGCCAAAAAAACATTTCAAAGTTACTTTCTGCAGTGACGACGCTGGCGGTACAGAATTTGCAAGCAATCATCAACCTGCGATTGTTGAATCAGACAAACACTACTTTCAACAATTGAACCAGTTGGTTTACAGAATTTGTGAAGATTATGTGGAATATATTGAAGAGAAACAATGTAAAATGCTCTTTCAACATCTGTATTCTCTCATAGTGGACTTTGATGCTCAAACTTTCTTCTTGAATCTCAGTGAAAAAAAGAAGAAAAAATATGTAGGTTTTGAGATGATAGATATCTTTAATAACTTGCTGATCAAATGGTTACAGTCGAAAAACTTATCTAGCAAACATGTAGTGAGCTTGATATTTTTGCTGATGAAATATGTCGGCAGCAATGAAAAGAAGATGATATTGACCACACTGTCAGAGGTAATATCATTTGTGAAAAAATTCTATCCACTGGTTACATCTTCTACTTTGCAGGTAGTCAATGAAGAATGTTTGACCTGGTGTATCTCTGAAGCACTGGCTTACCCACATAACGAAGATCCCTTAGTTATTTCCTGGTTCAGGGATGAAAAAGTACGCGATTTTATAGTGTCGATTGTTGACAAAGAAATTAGAGATGAATGTTCTCCTGAACAGAGTGTCATATTGAAGTTGGCTTTGACAGAGAATGAAAAAGGAGGTAGGTACCTAATATGCTCGTGATATTCCTCATTCAAAATGACAGACAACTATTGATAAATTGGTTAAGGCTTTCGCGGTTGAGATTTTCAGTGTTACTATCTCCATTCCGATTTGAATGCCGTCATAGTTTGAAACTGCAGCCTAACGTTTCGCCAGCACGAGTGACAGGTTTCTTCAGAGGTTTATTCATCTTGATAATTTACCGAGTCATTGGTGAATGAGACATTATAGACTATTATATCAAGAATTATATCGTTCAGTGTTACTCAGGGTTACTGACCATGCAGAGAAGGGGATCCGAACTCATGGTTACTTTACAGGCTCCATCCAGTACCACTTTTATGTAGACACTATAACCTCAAAATTATTATTATTATTATTTTTGTTGTTGACTTTGTCAAACTTTCTTCCGAGTAAGAAATGAAGTTGATTGATTTTGTGTTTCAGAATTGTTTATTGAAGAAGAAGCTGTTTCAAAAATCATAAGTAAACTTGTTGCTGTCATTGACAATTATACTACACACCCAATAACGGCGGACACTTGTGCAAGTCTTGCTGCGTACATTTCAGCAATTGTTTACACAGAGAACCTACTTCTCACTTACACCGATACATTACTACTGGCTCTCTTTCGACTTTCCTGCACTTTTGCCATTGATAACGAGATAATTTCTACTGAAACTATGTACGAGGTGAATAGTGCTTGGCAAGATGCTACCTCATTGCTAGTAAAAATTCTCGACCATCAAGATAGCATCGATCTCACCTCAGACCTTGCAGACATAATTGAAAAGAAATTTTTGGCTGATAGTCCAGAAAGTAGCCATTTGGACCATCTTGTGAGTGTTATTGTTAACACCTTGAGAGCTATTTACCGAAGCGCTCCGCTTTCATTGTCAGATTTCATGATGGTTTTCTTAGAAAGAAATTTTTTGGATCCCTGGAAATCTTGGGTTAATAATGTCTGTAAGATGGCAGAGTATGTAAGTGGAAAATTAAGTAGTCCTTATGAGCAAATTATTTGTGATCCGTCTGATGAAATTCAAGAAATGAACGTAGCCAAATATTTTGCTTGGATGTATTTAAAAACCGAAGTATGTGCTTCAACTCTGGAGGAAGTCATCGAAGAATACGAAGATGAGGATGAAAATGAGGAATGTCAGATGGGGAAGGCCATTGTTCTCAATGTAAGCGATAAGAATGCAGAGTACGTGGCTCAAATTTTACATGATTTAAGTGTTGGTCAGTCGTATTTAGATATGTTCAAAAATGTAAGCAGTATTTTGTAATGAAGGCTTTTTAGTGACACTTTTACTTTCAGACGAAATGTCATGACCTAGTTTCACGTTACTATGTACAGACAGAGGCCAAGCTTAAGTGGATAGTTGAACGCATGGATGATACTTTCAAGTTGGAATTGAAAAAGATTCTTAGAGACAGAGCTATGAGCCTCGCTTGGTTTTGGTGCAGAGCGGTTTATGTCATGTACACAAAAATATATGAAGAACCCTTAAATGATATCTATGCTGACTGTGTACAGATTGTAACTGAAACAAAAAATTTGGGGGTCCTTCATTTGACTCAAATATTCAGTCACCATTTGAATTACGACTACATTCAAAATAACTTCGATGTCGTAGGTGACGTCATCGTTTTGAACAGTCTCTTACATTGTGATGAAATTGATGTGCAGATAGCGGAAGTCGTTTTGAAAATCGAGAGGATTAGGGCAGATAATGTTCCCCAGTTTTTATGTGATAAGTAAGTAGTAATCTCAAAATTCAAGGCTGGATTAAAAGATAAGGCACAGTTGTTAAGTAGAATTTGGAACCTCTCATGTAAAATGAATCTATTAAAAACACTTTTTCCTCACAAGAGCAAAAAGGCTATCTCTTGATGCGCATTTCGCTAATCAAGTTAGCATTATCAGGAGATGAGTAAAACTGGTCATCCTATGATGACCATTTTGGTATTGGAATAGGGTCGCAAACAAAAGATTTTATGAGCAGTTGGATCGTTTTATTACCTGCAGTGGAGTGCATTTGGGTATTTAATCAAAAATAATTGTTAAAAATAATAACTGTTTTAACTGTTTTTTTATTAAATTGATGGATGTAGCCGTTACTACGTGGTAGAAAATCATTGTGAAGAAAAGAAAGTTTCAAAAAGAATTTTTATTTATTCATATACAGTCCATATTATTATAACATTTCAATTTGAAATATTCACATTGAAGATATTAGGTATAAAGCAAAACTCATGGTGTTTCAGATAAATCAAGTGAATCTTCATCAAATGTTATGATTGAAGATTCTACAATTCCCTCAACTAAATGCAAGTAAAATTTTACTTCTTTTATTTATCATATTGTGTAGGAATCCTCTAAATGATATCTGATTCGATTCCATTATGAATGTTTGGAATACAAACAGAATAGAGAAAAGTGTTTTTTGTATAAATTAGCTTCCATATAAAAGTATTTGTTTCGAAAGTATTTTTTCTTTTATGTAATTCAATGTTTATATGAAAATAGATGTTTTGAAAGGGCTTTTTCTTCCAGTTTGTGTCTGCAAGTTACTTCTTTGCATGATCTACATATCTTTATATAGAGTTAATTTTTGAAATTGATTGCTTCTATCGTTTCTTTCGAAGATTGCCACATTTTTTTGTATCAAGATGAAGAAGTAGAAAGCCAAACCCAAATATATATTTTCAGTTTCAATAATTTGCTTTAGTTTACTTCGATTGCCAGCTATTTGTTTTCAACGATGAGAGCTTATTTGACTCGATGTTCATCTGCCATCTGCATGCTTAATACTGATTTCCTTAATGGTTTTTGAATATTTCAATGGCATCGATCTATTTATTGATGGGCTTTGTTACTCGTAAGGCGAAAGTGTTTTTATTAGATTAATTTTATATAAATCCTTTATTTAATCAAATACAGTTTAGTGAGTAACAATTAAAAAAAGTTATGCCACAGGTTATAATTGTACCTGAAATTCAATATGTCGATATTATTGATACATAATATGAAGAGTAATGCTCCATGTACACTACCATGTGGTACTTCTGAGGGTTACTGATATTTCCTTAGAAAAAAGTGTTTTACCCCTATTTTTCATTCTCTTATTCAAGAAATTATTCTGAAACCACTTCATATACAATTAATTTGCATTCCCTATTTGTCAGTCAAAGAGCAGTTTTGCAATAATGTTCAAGGTGAAAGGCAGATTAATCTTTATTCATATTTAGAAATTTCATTATAGGTTGTGACTTCTACAACTTTTTATAAAATGGAGGTAAAATATTTATTGGTCAAAAATTTGTAGCTTTGTTATTGTTGTTCAGCTTTGGAATAGATTCAATGCTTCTAAACTTCGGCTCTTCTGGAAATAACCAGAGAAGTATTAATGAAGTATACAGTTACATCAGTAACATCAGATTAATTTACTTGAATTGTTTCATTTATATTTTGGCCATAATATTAGAAATTCAAACAATACAGTGATTAACAGTTTTTTCAAAGTATTCATTTTTTTTTTGGTAAGTTTTGTTGTAATTTCTACAAACTGATTATATTTTGTAACTCAGTTTCCATTACCCCCTAACTATAATCATTACGCTGCAGCTACTCAAAGGACAACATCAGTTGGGAGAAGTCTCAGCAGATACTAGAAATTATAAGACTGTGTTCGTCTATGATGAAACTCAAATTCAGCAGTCTCCGACAAAGGCATTGGGACTTTTCAGTTTTGTCCCTTGTTTCATGGGCCTCAAATTGTCTTAAAGCAAGAGCTGTTCACAACAAACATGAGGTAAGCAAAAAAATTCTTTGATTCTCATTTGAAATTGTTTACATAGTTTCAGGCGCTTTTAGTTGCAGTGGTAAAATTGTATGTTAACATAGATAGCCAGGTGAAAAAAATGAAGGAGCAGTCAATAAAGATCAGCTACATTGATGAATGGGAGGATGTTTTAGTTGAAAGTGTACATGGTGATTTAGCACAGATTTGGTTATATCTAGCAGGTACACAAGTTTATACATCTTTGGACTACGATTTAGAAAATTACCTAGAGGAAATCTTGTATAACTTCAAACTATTTTTCAAACTTCAAACTTTTTGCGAAACAAGAGCTCTGCTCTTATCGCCAAACCACTTTGTTCACATATTTTGTTTTAATTGTACTCTAATCTGTATACGTTGTGAA
>WOGN01000337.1:0-26498 GCA_015342105.1 Leptinotarsa texana
AAATCATCGACTGTCATCTGTTCAGATGCTTCGACTTCCTTTCCGGGACCCATGGTGGCCTTGAGGTCAATATCCACTTTAGGTGGTTCGACTTCCAAGGACCTAGGGTCTTCAGAGGTACCCTCTGCTTCTTTCTTTGTTACCCTGATAGTCAGTGAGGTGAATGCGTAGCTTAACCTCATCGACTTCTTCTTCAGGACAGCCATATCATCGTCTCTGATCCCGAAGACGAAGAGGTGTCCTTGTGGATTAATTTTAACATCATGATGGAAAGTACATCATCTTGCCACCGTCAGGTCAGGGTTCTGCGCCTTCAGCCGACCCAGCACCCTCTCCTTTTCACCGAATGTCGTCTTGTGGACGTCCTCCGGGATCCAGAGTGAGGCTTTGGTAAGCTTTGTGAGCTTATCCCCACTGACGACCGCCAGTGATGCCTCCTCCCACGGCTTGATATTCATTGTGGCTTTCTTGAGCCACTCTAGTGTCACGTCGTCATCGCAGACCACTCTGATGATTTCACCAGAGTATGTCCACGACTTGAACGTGGACGGTTTGCTGTTGTTGCCGGAGGCGGAGAAGATGATCTTGTCCAGTTCCTCCAACAGTTGTTTTTTGATGAGACTCTCTTGTTCTGCGGTAAACTTACCGTACGGGTTAGTCTCATCTATGATGGCTACCTTGAGGTGTCTCAAGGCGGCCTCCACGTAGGTTTTGGAGGGTGCAGCGACATTACTATCGCTGCGCAGCTTCTTCAACCTTCTTGGGGTTCCCTCCGTGGAGGTACTCGCGTGAGTGCGAGTGGCAGCCGGTTCCTTGCCTTTTTTCAAGGCGGAGCTCTTGACGCCCGCCGCAAGAGGTGCCCTTGTTGTTGGATATGGAGTGGAAGAGGGGGAGGTTGCACTCATAGTTGCTGCCACTCCTGCCTCTTTTGCTCTCTTTCTTCTCTTGGCCTCGGCGCCGCTAATACGCTTACGCCTTGGCCTTTGCATTACATCGAGAGGTGGTCTGCTATGTCCAGCCTCATTCTGAGCGGTAGCTTGGGGTGAACATTTCTGTTCATCTGTTTCAGTGAAAGGCTCAGATCAGTGTACAGCACATTTCAGTACTTTATTGATCAAAGTATTTTTATATTTATAGATCTTGGATCTTTTCAGGCAGTAAAAGCCTGAACCTTTAACTCAGTTTTTATCATATTCAATAAATATTCTTCACGCTACAAGTATTATCGAACCATTTTCTGAAGATTTTCAAGAGTGTGTTCACTATTCATTTTCAATAAATGAAGGGCTTTATTTTCAGGTAATCCCAACAACCAACTAACCCCTTCAAGTTCAGCAAGTTCCCTTACGGCAGACTCTTTGAGTTCATCTAATCGAAGCAGCTTGGCCAATATGCCAGACTATGATGTTCCTAAACCATACGCCAGAGGCCCTCAGATAGTTCTACAACCGCCTCAACACTATGATGTCCCTTCGCAACTGACTAAAGAGCTCCCACTCGAACTGAACTCGGCTCTTGAAAATTTGGAGAGACTACAGACTGACACAACCAGCGCGATATCTAAACTATTAGGGTTTGTGGGACATCAGTGGAGAACCAAGGAGCGCTTGGAGCCTAGTTTGATGGAAATCAAGCTATCAGTGACGAGGCTGCGTGTCTCGCTACATGACTTGGCAGAGTTTGGAGAAGGGACCCTGGGAAACGCCGCCCGGGCTTCGGATAAGAACTTGGCCGGAAAGCTAGCACCACTAGTTTCTGCCTTGAAGCGTTCTGATATTTTGGTACAGGAAGCTTCAGAAAAATTAGCCAAGCATAATTGGTCACTTGAGCTGCTTTCACGACCGGCAGAGGAAGAAAAAATTAGAAAACCTGATGAGCTGGAACAACTGGTCGCCTGTTCCAGAGCCCTAACGGAGGACATCCGGCAAATAGCATCTTTCATTCAAGGTAATGGTCTTTTGCTGTTCAAAAAGGAGCAGCAAGGCAACAGCGAGTGGGTTGAGGAATATGACTACGTAAGTTTAGACTCAAAAGAAAATATGGCTAAGAACCACGCGGAAATTCTTAAGGACCTACCACAGAGCCTTCGCAAAAGCTATGACAACTGTGTTAAGATTGCTGATTCAGTTGCTTTTGATAATGACCATAAATCTGCTGGTTTAGACTCTGATGATAGGCAATTGTTGACATTTTATGCTGCACAGGTTGTTACACATCATACCAACCTCACAAATGCTATAGATGCATTTATCAAGACTGTAGAGCACAACCAACCTCCTAAGATATTTCTGGCTCACGGAAAGTTTGTAGTACTGAGCGCACACAAGTTGGTACTCATTGGGGATACTGTTCACAAGAATATTTCTTGTAGGGAGATCAAGGAGGGCGCTATAAATTGTGCCAACGCATTATCTGATGCTTTGGCGAGCAGCGTAAACAAAACTAAGCAGGCAGCTATGCAGTTTCCTTCTGTCACAGCAGTCCAGGAGATGGTGGACTCTATTGTGGATATTTCGCATGCGGCGAAAGCTCTGAAGGTGTGTCTGGTACAGGCTGCAGTACCCCTCTAACTTTTCAGGTTTTTATAATTTTGTTGACAGTTTCCCAAAAAAATAAGTAGGTGAAATAAATGATTAAATTACTTTATTTAAAACCATTATGAATTACTTGAGCTATTGGTTAATTCCATTCCTGTTGTACGAGTAGACATTGGAAAATTTTTCAAAATTTGGAGTGAGATCAACGAATGAAAAACTGTTATTCTATGAATTCTGTATGTAATGTTCTCCGTTATTGAATTTTGCCCTAGCATCTATTTTCCGGGTCATTTGATTAAATTTGAATGTATGAGATATATTTACTTTCAATAGGCAATATATTTCCAGTTATTCATTACTGAATTTGGTCCTAGCATTTGTATGTCTGGCTAAATGATCTCAATTTGAATTTAAAACATACGAAACACATTTTGATGACTTCATTAATATTTCTGATTAACAATTGTGGTGTACAATCTCTTAATAACTTCGGGTATAGGATAGAATGAAATTTTGTTATTTAAAAAAAAAAGAAAATATACCTGTTCCTTTATTTTTATTTCCGAGACTCATGTAAATGATTTGAAGTGTAACTGATGAATTTATCCAAAAATCTGTATATTGTGGAAAGTTATCTATGAAAGTGCCATTTAAAAGATCAGTTTAAAAGTTTCAGTATTTCCACCTAGGCCATTTTCAAATCGAAAATATATTTATTGATTTGGTAAATCCATATGTAATTGAAATATACTTAAAAATTACTTAAAAATATGACTTATACTATTAAATATTTGCAAGCAATTCATTACAGTAGTCAATTTTTTTTTTCTCAAAAATTTCAGCAATAATTCAAATTGTAAATTTTTTTGTTATTTGATCTGATTTTCTTTTTTATTGTATTCAGTTGCATCAAATTGAATAATATCAAAAAAATAATAACAATGCATTTTGTTCTATTCTGAAATATGCAATTATTACTTATGAACATAATGAATTGGAAATCATTTGTAAAAACATTTACAATTTTAGTTGAATTTTAGGATTTATGCTTTTATATAGATTTTATTTCTCACTTATCACAAATCAGTTTGATCATCTCTATCATTGGTTTTTGGAAAAATAAAAAGTTGTCCAAAGGTATATGAAAAGTCATATACTCGATGAGAAAGATTGAAATTTGTTATGAAAACGTTTTTAAAAGATTTATCATCACATTTGGGAGCTATATTATGCGATGTTGTTGTTTACTTTCAATTCATTGATTATAATATGAATAATAACTTTCTGAATAATTTGCAGTATTCAAATTAAATATTTAAAATATGTATTTATTTAATCCTTCTGATTTTCATAAATGGCTATGATTTTGAATTAAAAATTTAGTTAGCGGATAAGTCAGCAAATGATTTAAATTCAACTGAATTGAAAGAAACCAGTCATTTTTAAATAGTGGATATATAATTCAACTAAAATTATTATAAATACAATCCGTGGTGGTCTGAGATTTCGGTAATAGAGTGATTTTTGTTATATAGTGAGAACATTGTTCAGGATATTATAATTTTACAACGTTGCTATCCTGTAATAACTATAATTGTTAAAATCAACATTGTCATTGCACAAACGAAAAACCGGTGATGATTTATTCAATAAAAAAAATAAGTCAAATAAATTATTTTACTTTTTTTATTTGACCGCATTGGAATCTTGTAATAAGTCCTTTATTTTTTGAACATTTTTATATTATTTAATTTGTTATTTATTATTTTAGTTGTATATAATTCATTGTGAGTTACAGATTTTAAAATAAAAGTATTTGAATAGTTTTTTTTTAGTTTTTTTTATTTAGTTCTTAATCGGCATTTAATTTCAAAGAGAAATTTGATTCTGGTGTAGGTTGAGTATATCGCCAAATATGCCATCTAACGGAATAAACATTTTCCAGATCATCTCCCTGAATGACAAAAGCACTCATTTTATTAGAGTACCAGAGCAATCAGTTCTATTCCTCAACATGATGCAGATTTTGACGAAAAGGTATGAGATAGTGATTAACAACCTCACAATATTCTAATGTAATGAAATCAACACAACCAATTCACCCAAAAACTTCGATTCGGCAAGTTTTTTGATGTGTGTGTTTGGATGAAATGAATTTTATTATTGAAATATTCTAAAGCACAAAGTAACTAACGAAACGCACAACTTAATGCTAAAATCCATTTCGATATAACGTGGTCAACATTTATCTGACACATTTTAAAGAGGTTTGATGAAATGTTGCCATTCTGGTTCAAAAATATTTGAACTGATTATATGGAATATACATGCATAATCACATTTTAACTTTTTTCATTTGTGAAAATTTTAAATGAGTAGGAATTTTTGTAGTTTACCCTTTTTGATGCCAGGTAGTATATATGTATATTTTTATTTGTAAATACTAATACTTATAAGCCTTATAAGCTAAGGAGTATGTTGTTTTGCTCGAATGAATTTTGTGATCCATTCTTACTCAGGAACATTCTAAATCATATTTTTGAGTGGATGATTATAGGTACATCATGTTGACCTGTACAAAGTAAGTCAATGGCTTCATTTTGAGGCTCAAAATATTTAGCATTAGTGAAGTAAACATAATAGCAGTACAATTTTTCAAATACAGTAATCATGATTAAAAAATCGACTATTGATTATTTTTATATATCAGTAATTATAAACTGCAAAGCAGTGACAAAATTCATAGAAATTTATTAGATTTCATTATTTTAGATATCACTATCAAATTGAAAAATCTTAAACAACTGAAATAAGCCATCTTGTGTATTCTGAAAGTGACAGTATAGACTAGTTCACAAGTTGAAAAGCGTGATAATTTTTATTACTGGAATATAAATCCTCAATTTTCGAACTCACCTAAAAACTATTGATGACAGTAAAATTTGGAAAAAGCTCTCGTAAAATAGAAATCATAATTTGAACTTGACTTCAAAACCAGCCATTCCCCATAAACATTTCATTTTATACCACTAAATGTCAATTTGAATTTTGGAAAATACGAACTGAGAACTAATTGTTCCCATTTTCTTTCAGTCAGATAATTGTTAAAAACAAGTTTCCAAAATAAAAAAGGTGGAACATTGTACTTGTTGAAATTGTTGATTCCATTTGCTGAAACATTTTTTGTAGAATTAGAATAGTTACATAGTTTTTTCAAGGGCTTGTTATAAAATAATGAATATTCAAGATTTATGATATTTCTTCAATATACATTCACTTTATTACATAAACATTTTTATGAATTATTTTTGAATTTGTTCACAGTCTTGTTCATATTGGGAATATTTTTTCAAAACAAAAGATGATACAAAAATTAATGTAATATAGAAAAATATTTGAAGAAAATGTAATATCAAAATATATTTGAAAAAAATGTAGTTATTCAAAAATATTTGTTTGAATAAATGTTATATTGCTCTTGAAACGGTGATAAAAATCAATCTGTCTTTATCTAATATTCTTGTTATTTAAATAGTTCATAATTCACTTATAAAAATTAAAAATAATACTAGTAGCCTCATTGCCAAAAAAGTTAAATATTTTTCATCATTTCATCATTTACACCTAGTTTTGATATCAATTATGCGACTTTGAGTACAAACCAGAATTTTAAAATAGTTCATCAATCAACAGTAGGTTCATTTTATGTATTTATTTTTTCAAAAATTTTGAACTCATATTCAATAGTGTAAAATAAAATGTTCAATAGGAAGAAACTATCCTATTTCAGTGTCATTGACTTTTAGAAATATATATGAATCCTGAGAAATAAATACTGCTCTCCACTTTTTTATTTCACTATCAATAGTTTTTCGGTGAAGTAATTATTGGTATCGAAAATCATCTATGAATAATTATTCAAGAATTGACCAAAGGCAGTATTTTAAGATATAAAAGCTTTTCGTCTTTACTTTTCATAAAGCGTGGGAAATTTCCAAGAGAAGGAAGCAAGCAATTACATTCAAAATAAACTCTTCATGAAAGTTACTTTCAGATATAAAGTGGAAGAAAAAACCCTTTTACAAAAACTACTTTCACATTATCATAATTACAGGAAAGGAAAATTACTTTCGAAACAACTACTTTCAAATGAATATTGAATTAACAGGAATATACTTTTTCCTATTCAGTTTGTACTCCAAACAACGAACATAATGATCTACACTTTTTTGTAAAGAGTTTATTTTGAACTTGATTGTAGAAAACCAAAAAGCGTTTTTTCAAAAACTAATCTCTCCTTGAAAGTGTACCTACCCTTTTCAATTTCAGTCTTTAAATCCTTTCTGAAAAAAATTAATGACAAGAAGTAACCCTGTCTTGTCAGAAATGATTTGTACGGTTTTACTGTAAAATCGTGCAAGTTTTTAATGCAATTAGTATATGCTAAGGATCCTCGTTTTTCTCAAACTTTGTAAGATTTGTTCCCGAAAACTACAGTCGAAAAAAGTTATTTATTGAGTTAAAGGTGAAAATTGTATCCAAGGTTCGATTTTGGTCTGGCTGTTTTTTCTTTCTATTTTTTGAGTTTGAATAATATTAAGAATCAAAAGAAAAATAATGACGGAAGAACTGAATGTAATTCAACTATTTCATGGTAGAAATTTCAAATATTTGAATTTGTAAAAACCGATACAGTTGAAAATTATCGCTGGCGTCAACTAATGCTTTTTATTTAGTTTTCATGTGTTGCCCAAAAATCTTAAATCAGATATTGAATATCAAAAAAAGACTTGGCTTCTTATTCCATAAATGTAATGTTTTTCTCAATAAGAATATATTTGTGTGGTTCATCAGAGCTGACAATTAATATATTCATAAAATTTAATATATACATTATAATATCCTACAATAAAATAATAATAAAACCATTTGTAAATGTTTAGTACTCATTTACACGATTTATATAACTAGATATTAAAAGAGAAGAAATCAAAAATTTTCAGTTGTGCTACAGCTTACTAAAACTATTTTGAAACAATTTATTGCCAGTAAAATATATGCAACAAATATTTCATAGGAATCACTCTCAAGTTCGAAAAACATATTCGGACTTCCATTGTCTAATGTGAATCCAATATGATTCGAAATCAATGGAATAACAAATAAAATTAGAAAGAATAGTTAAAATATCAATTATATTTTTTTGGAAAAGAAAGGTTTTGGCTTTCTACTTCTCCATTTTGATACAAAAAACCACGTGGGAGCCAAAACTTTTCTTTCCCAAAAAATTAACTCCTTTAAAAAATATTCCCCTTTCAATTCAAATCAGTTATACCTTAGCAATAAAACGTGAAGTGAAAATTTGTATTTTATTGTTAAAATTAACAAAAAAAAATAATCAAGATGAAAGATGAAAATTACCACAGAGTAAAAATTAATAAAAAAAACAAAAATAACAATAAGCAAAAATTAAAATATAAAAAATACATACAAAATCAAAAATATTTCAAACCAAGTTACTTCAAGACGTTTCGATTGTTTGTATCCACAATTGTTAGTATCCCAGTCATCACCCGAAGACGATTGTGGATATTAACAATCGAAATGTCGTGAAGTAACTCGATTCGAAATCTTTTAAATTGTTTGTTCATGATTGTTTTTATTCTTTTTATTTTCACTCAGTGGTCATTTTCATCTTGTTTATTTTATTTTATTCATTTCATTGTATTTTCATTTCACCTTTTATTGCTTATATACCAAAATATTATAACAAAATATAACAAATATAACAAAAATATAACAAAAACTAAAAAAGACTACTTTCAGAAACAAATCTCAGAGAATAATAATTCAAAAAATTTGTGGAAGATAATAAAGCAGATAAATAAAACTCCAAAAAGTAAACAACATATTAAAGAAATGATCACTGGAAAATGGCATTCGAACAAATGTTCGAAATGTAATATGTACTGAAATGAATGAATATTTTGTAAAAGTAGGAGAGTCTTGCAGAAAACGTGTACCTCAATCCCTTTTCCTAAACTTCATACAGTTTTGAACTTGTTTGTTCTGAAAGAACTTAGTGAGAAAGAATTAATAAATACTGTAATGTCCTTGAAACAAAAATAAACCCTAGTGTTGACTCAATTACAGCTGAACTCTCTAAAAATATGCCACAGAAATATCAAAACCATTGGCATATTTAATAAATAGCATATATCGGAAAGCATTCAAACTGGCAGTTATAACGCCACTTAGGGAGACAAGACGAAAATGGTGAATTACAGACCAATATCATCAATAACTAATCTTAGTTGAATTGTGGAAAAACAACGGATAACAAAATATTTTGATAAATATGAACTGATATCAAATAAACAATTTGGTTTTAGGCAGAATAAAAGTTCTACTGATGCTGTAGAACAGCTCACTGGAAATCTGTACAGAGCAGTAGATGAAGAAAAAGCAGCACTTTGTGTATTCTTAGAACTTGCAAAAGCCTTCGATACTATTAGTCACTAACATTTGTTGGATACACTGGAAGACTAGGCAATACGTGTCAAAACCTTAATTCTATTTCAAAGCGTATGTTGAATAGGTGGTTCCACAAGGCACTATATTAGGTCCTATATTGTTTTCAGTGTATATAAATTACGTAGTAAATATTCAAACTGAAGGCAAACTTTTCAGTTACGCTGAAACTGTTATGCTGTTTACCACACATAACTGGAATGACCTCAAAATTACACCCGAAACCGAATTTTATTCAATATATTGTGCCTAAACTGCTTACAATTAATTTCGATGAAATTGTCTTTTTGCTGCTATAAAAATAAACTTCCAAGCTATGACGAAATTAAAGTTCGAATAAACGAAGGTGAAATGAAAGTAATGAATCAAACTGATCATACCAAATATCTTGGTGTCATCATAGATTCACACTTGAATTGGGATTACCATGCCAATACTCTGACAAACGTACTATTGTATAATTTCAAATACTTGAAAACAATTCTAAGCATATCCCAGGTGAAAATAGTTTATTACGTTCTGGTACAATCGCGCTTACAATATGCAATTCTAGGATAGGGTGGTATTGCTTCTTATCATTTAAACAATGTTGAAGTACTTCAAAAAAATTTAAAAAATATATTTATGGTAAAACCACCTAATGATCTCTTTGAAGAATTCAAAATTTTTGATGTAAGACAATTGTATGTATACAGTTTACTTCAATATTCATATAAAAACAGAGAGTGCAAAATTATTTAATAATCTTCCTGATAATTATAAAACATATATAAGAATCTTTAACTCTGAACAACTATTTAAGAATTATTTTGAGAATTTCATTTACAATGTGGAAAGAGAGACTGCACATTGTCTTGTTGAAAATACAATGAACTTATTTTACTTTACCTATCATTAGAAATGTGATTTTTAATAGTAACCTACTTCAATGATTACAGTTCTATTGTAAAACTTCAATTTATTATCAAATTTCATAATTAACAAGAAATCAAATGCTCAAAGTATACCTAAAATATTTGTTACCCGTGCTCAACTATATTTATTAGTTGAATACACTGATACTAGAATACTAGAATATCTGTTGCCAGTTCAAAATTGAAGTTCTGAAAATGTTGTCAATTTACTGATAAACGTATCAAGTAGACTCTTGCTGGAATTCCTTAGCTGAAAATATAATTCAGTTTTGAAAAGAGACAGCGTTGAAACGTGAAACTTTTACCGTTCAAGCTGACACTGACAATATAAAAAACAAAATGGCAGAGTATATTGAATTCCAACAGTTGTTGAGTTTCCTAAAATCTGAAACAAAAAAAGAGTAATGTTCTGCACTTGTTGCGCCAAATATAAATTTGCAACACAAAGAGATCTCCTAAATAATAACCTCATCTAAATGACTGAAATCTGTTCAAATTATCTCCTTATGATGATATTGAATAGTATTGTACTCAATTTATTTGATCTTTCCTATTTTAGTTAACAAAAATTTCGAAATCAATTGCAGATTATTATGAAGAAAAATATTTTGTTTTTGATAAACGCATTAATAAATTTGTGTTGCGCTGTTTGGAACTTTTGGTGAAGTAATGAATATTACTGGAGCTTTTCCCAACACAAACCGTTATTTTTAATACCTCGACACGTGTTTCGATCACCAAGTGATCATCTTCAAGACGGAGATCACTATCAGGTGATTACCATACATTCAGTTTGATCTTTCTCTTGAAGATGATCACTTGGTGATCGAAACACGTGTCGAGGTGTTGAAAGTAATGGTTTGGTGTTTGGAAAATACTCCAGTAATATTCTTTATATTCATAAATGTTCAGTATATTTTTATATTTGAACTGATTTCAGACTCTATCGATATTTTATTAAGGAAACACTCCATTTCATGTTTTGGTTGGTTTCCGGGTTTTGCCGTGGTCTTCTTTGGTTAATCTCCAAACGTTTCAACTGCAAATGCGGTAGTCATCTTCAGTGGCGTGGTACTCTCTTCTTGACGTATCAGTTAAAACGTTTGGAGATTGAAACAAAGAAGATCACGGCAAAACCCTGAAACCAACCAAAACATTATCGCCAGCTGTGAAAGTCTACATTCCTATACCGGATTTCAAGTTATAGTTATCGATGAAATTTAAAATTTACCGCTACTTAGACATATACAATATTTTTTAGGCAATCATCATATTTAAAATAAATTTAATAATACCATACCCATGCAATTTGAACTATAAATCGAAAGACAAAGGATTGAAATATAATAAATGTCTTTCTATGAAATGAATATTATATCACATGTAGATACGACTTTGTGAAATACAGCAATATAATGATTGCCTAAGATATGAGTTATAACACTAAAAATTGAATGAAGGCACATTTCTAGTGAATTCCGAGCGCCAACGCCAGTACCCGACTTGTCCGCCACAGCACAGCACGGCCCGTCCCGTCAAAATACGGATAGGATTGGAACAATGAAAATGAATGGACAACCGCGTCCGCGGCGGAAATGATTCCAGCTCTCCGATCCTGTCCGGCAAATAACGGTACGTGCTGTGACGGACTGGCCAAGTGATGCTATCGCCGGCCAGCGCTTGCCAGCATCAACTTGTCCGAACATACCTGGGAAGATTATGTCTCTCTGTTTTGCTATTCTATCAGTTGACAGCACAGTGTCAGGCGGTACCCATGAAAATGGACGAGGAAAAATTAAAAAATTGAGTTAAAGCAGGCTCTAGAATATCCAGGAGTTCTGAAAATTTGCCTGGAGTCATTCAGAAATACTGGAAAAATTTCTCCTCGTCTTCTTTCAGGTCGTTGAAATGATGATGAAACTCTCACAGATTTGCCCTCTTTTGATTAATGGTATAGATCCACAACTTTTTTTGTGACTATTTTCTTCTACATTCAATAATGTGGTCACTATAATAAATACTTCTTCGTCAGAACTGATAGTGATAGACATGTTCATGTTTCTGTCACCGCTCGATGTCATCTGAAATTTCCTTGAAATCGATCGAAAAGCACCTTCAGCATAGTTCAGTATGCTGGTTGTAGCTGGACAAGTGGGCGATGCTACTACCCGTTGCCATCAGGCGATGGACAGCGCCGTGCTGTGCCGGACAAGTGAGCGACAAGCTTAAGTGATCTGAATTGGTTTTGTAAAAGCCTCAAATAATAATTATATTCTGTGGCTGTAATGTAATACTTAATAAACATTTGCTTTGTGACTTCTATAAACAGGCACCAGACTCACTGCTAAGGTTTTGGGGATTTTTTATTATTTGAACGGACTTTATAAATCTGATTGGTGTTCTGTTTCATCAGATCAGATTTCGTGAAGTACTGGTATGTATCAACATCAAAAATTAAATTGTGCATTTAAAAAATAATAATTTCAAAAAAAACTGTCTAGAGACTTTTTGTCAAAAATTTAATCGTTACTGTTACAAGTTACAAACTTGTTATAATCAAGAAATTATCTATGGATCCTATCCTGGTGAATTTGATGGATTTTCAGTATATTAATGTTTGATTTTCATAGTTTGAAAAATGTATAGTGCAGATCCTATGTTCAAGTTCAAATAAAACAATAATAAAGATATGAACAAGGTTTTCAGAAGTTTCGATAGTTATCAAGTGATACGAAAAAGATGAAAACTGGAAATATTACGATCAAACATATTTCACAACAATGATTTGAAACGATTGGGCAAAATGGATTATTGAAATGTGTAGATTCAGTCTCATATAATGGGTTAAATCTAAAATTCACTTTAAGGGGTAATTTCCAGAGCAACCATGAGTGTAACTTCTGATTTCAGATGATGTTTGAAATCATATCTCGGGTTGAAGGTTTTTTCATCTGAGATATTAATGAAGTGATTATGTGTCAACTGTTTACAATGCAAAATCAACGTAAAACTAGAGCTTATTAGAATTTTTCTTCCCGAAGAAAATCTGCTGGAAAATCTGTTCAGCTTAAATTCACTTTCACGGTTCCAAAATGTGACATAAAAAAACACTTTAAGATCTGGTGATTTTTCAATGTAGCTATAGGATGATAAAAAATTACAATAAAATTATAAACGATGCAGAAATCTTTGAAATTTGAACCCTTTCGTGTACTTGCTCGATTCAATTACTTAAAATCCATCATTAAAGTATTTTTGTTAGTTTTTGAAACTTTTAAAAATCCTATTTGTTGTCCTCGTTATTTAATTTTACTTAAAATAAAAAGCATATGATACTCATTTTTTAAATACAAGCGGAACCCAACAAACTTACAACACATAAGTTTAAGAATGAAACTTGTAGACAAATCTGAGGTGGCAAAACACGCTCATAAAGACAACAAATACTTTACTGCAATGTAGAACAGAATCTCTGTCAATACTGCTTCCACATACCAAAACTTCAAGGCAGTTCTCGGCCCGCATTTCATGTTCGGAAGATGCACCCTTCGTTAGTAAAAAGCGAGTCGAGAAGAGTGTTACAGGTTCGGTGTGCCGGAGCAGTGTTTTTTTCGGAACAGATACCATAATATACAATAACAACTACGATTCATAACTGATATTCAATGCTAGGGGCAAAGTTTATACATCGCCTGTATGGTCTGTCTATCACATTTCGAACATTGATATTTCTCGACGGAAAATAAATATCCAACGATCCATAATTTTGAACATACTTTTGAATCAGAAGGAGAAAAAAACATTATAATTTTTTGAAAAAAGTAAAAAATTGATAATCAGTTTTTCGAAAATGTTTTCCTGAATATCAAAATTATTAAAAAACTTATATAAACATTTTCATTTGTATAAAAAACTTTAATAGTTCAAACAATAAATATGTTGATGAAAATCGTGAAAACATATTTTTTTCAAAAACTCTGAAACGACTTCAAATATTGAAAATTATCTATTCAACACTTTGATACAAATGAAAGAGTTCTATGAAATATTGAACAAAAGTCATTTTTGTGGAGGAAATCAATTTTCCCTTCCACGTGAGGAAATAAAAATTGTAATGGAGAACTCTACACAGTTTCATTTCACCCCGTTAGGTGACTGCATAAATTCAAAGTAATTCTCACAAAGAAAATTAACGATTTATCAGTAATTTGTCATATTTTTATTTTACTTATCAAAGATGAGCTAAGAGATTGCACAGATACTTAACGTTCCGTAGGCTAAATTTTACGTATGCCTTCAAAATTGTAAAGAATGACCTTGACATCTATTGAAAAAGTTTGAAAATAGAGCAATTCGAACGAAATCCCTGAGTTATATTCGATTTTTCACAATTCTGAAGATGGAGGCAGATTTTAGCCTCCGACACGTTAATATAAGTATAAGTAGAATTCCTTAATTTTTTTTGATAGGCAAATTTATCAAATATGACCAGATTACTGATAAGTTGTAAATATTATTTTTGAGAATTACTTTGAAATTACGCAATAACTTATTGGGGGGACTTACACTTGCAATTTTTATTTTTTCAGGTTGTAGGGGTGAAAATCCCCAGAGAAATCGATACAAAATTTCATTAAATATTTTTTTTCAGTAAATATTTGGCGAATAAATGTCGATAATTTTAAAAACATTTGGAGTGAAATTTAATACGTGTCAATATCTTTGCAATTCTTACTAAATGTCTAATAACAGCATACTTTTTGTTTTCTTTTTTTTTGCAATAACTCAAATGATACGATTTTGTTCGAAAATTCTGTTTCTAGTTATAGTTAATTTGCATTATCCTACCATAACAATTACTGATACCAGATGGACTAATTTAGGTGTTTAAATCGCCAGCTCACTATAATGAGGTGGTCAACAGTCGAATTGACAATAACTGATATTATGGAACTCAGTAGAGATCTGATTTCATGTAACCTCTTTTATAATTCCTACACATACGAAATATTAGTTTTATTCAAGAAAATATTGCATGAATCCCATAAATAGTTGAATTGTTTGAAAAATATACATTTGTAAATTGGTGTTCACTTGAAAACTGTATCATTTGATTATGTACCTTCAATATTTACAGATAAGATACAAATTTTTACTGGACTAGAATCATTACTGTATACAGAGTGGCCAATTTTTAAGTGGGATTGTATGGGCAACTTTCAAACCATGAGAGTTAGAAGGTCCGTCAAATGAAGAAAAAGTTGCATTCATAGAAGCACTGTCAAGTGGTTGAAACAAATTGAAAATATCAGGGCCGGTTATTGAAACATCATAAGAAAAGGAAATTCTTTCATTTTGATCTTTATTTTTTTCTACGTTATTTCAAATATAATCAAAAAATGTTACAGATATTTTTATTCGATAGTAAATTCTCCTCAATTTGACGTAATCAGATTTCTAATCCAACGTTTCGTACTTTGTGGGCCAACCTCAACCGCATTTTTTTCAATACGGACCTGCATATTTTATGACATTGTTCAAAATAAATGTTTACGCTAAATCCAACGTTATATCGTACAATGTCATTAAAAGTTGATTTCCAAAAGATTTTCATCTTTATCGGAATTTATTTGAATCGGATCTGTATTGAATTTACCTTTAGTTTAATTGCCAACATGCATTACCTTCCGATACTTCACTCATCTCAAACTGAATGGAACGGATCAGAATCAAAGCAAGAAAAAAATTATTATTATTTATGTATTTCAAAGGAAGAAAAACCTAATTCATAATAATTTAACGAAACTCATTTATTTGAAAAAAAAATTGAATGACTATTCGAAAGTAAAAAAAACTAATTGATACAGTTTATTGTATGATTTTCACTATAAAGGGTTTTACAAAAACCGCGACACGTGTTTCGCTATACAATAACTTCCTCAAGCATAAACTTCCTCAACCAGTTTATGCTTGGAGGAAGCTATTAATGAAGTAAGTCTTCGAAATTTTGTAAAATGCACTTTGCGGTTCTGGAACTCAAACTTCTTATACATTTGCTCATTTCATCTCCTTGAATACCTTCCAATGCGTTCTCAATATTCTCGCTAGGAACCACTATTGTCGGATTTCTCATTTGTTTAAGCCGTGCAAAAACTATATCGTAATGATTCTGAAAAAAGGTTGCAATTCTGTTATTGGTTTCAACGGAAGGTGCGGAATAACAAGTATTATTTGGGAAGACGAAATGATATTCAAAAATTCTGGCATGTTCATGTTGATTTCTGGCATGAGTGAGTTGATTTTCTTATCGACAGATAAATTTAGGGGTCAAAATCACCTGAAAACCAACTTTGAATGACATTATATGATGATACATCGTTAGATCCAGCGTGAGAAGTTATTTCAAAAATGTTTATGAAATATGCAGGTCCGTATTGAAAAAAATTAGGTTGAGGGTGGCCCAGAGAGTACGAAACGTTGGATTCGAAATCTGATTACGTTAAATTGAGGGTAATTCACTATGTAATAAAAAATACATGAAACATTTCTTGATAATTCTTGAAATGACGTGGGAAAAAAGAAAAATTAAAATGACAGTATTTACTTTTTTATGATATCTCAATAACCGGCCGCGATATTCCCAATTTGTTTGAATTACTTGACAATGCTCCTATGAATGCAACTTTTTCTCCATTTGACCGATCTTCTATCTCGTATGGTCTAAAAGTTACCAATACAATCCCATTAAAAAAATAATTTATTCAAGGAATAAACAAGACGGTTTTCTAAAAATTAATTAAACTGAACATTTTATCTTACTTAAATTACCTAAAACCATAGTTTTTTGTCCACATAAATTCATCACAGTATTCACTTTTCAAGTTTTGATATTTGGTTGAGTAGGAAAGTCATGCATTTCCCATTATTGAATTTATTCGGTAGATAATTTTTCTAAATTGACTGAAATGGAAATCGGTATCTATACTGAATTACCCTGAGTTTTGAAAGTTCGCAACATTCAGAAATGAAATATCATATAAGGGGAAATTTCTGGGACCAAAACCAATACCTACTGATGAAATATTGAACCAGTCAAATGCACAACTGATTGCAGAACCTACCCTCTTTTAGGTATTATATTATAGTGCCCATTTGAAAATTGATGACTACTAGTGGCCCTCTTTTAAAATATAGATGCTGGTTTTGCGTAAACATTCAAAATTTATTTTAAATCAATCACATATTTTTGACATGTTAAACCGTTAAATTGAAACTGAGCTTATATATGTGGAATTATACAGAATGATTCAAAAATTGGGTTTGTTCATCCCATGAAAAGATATTTATATGCATTTAAATCACTTCGGGAAATAATTTATAATTATTGTTAGGTAAGCATTATCAAAACTATTGTAAATCCGCCATGGAATGGACAAATGGAAAAACTCAGATCGAAAGCATGAGAACGAAGTTAATCAAACTTACTCTTCTTTTTCACCCACAGCCATATAAACATAAATAAATAAAAAATTAAAAATTCTTCATGATAATAATCAGAAATGTATCATTTTGTCCTGAATAAAATAAAGTCAGACATCCTACTGATCATGTGTCCTAATAATGGATTTTATAGAACAGGTCATTGGAGAAACCACAGGGTGTTGTTAATTGAAACATCTGTCGTTTTGAAACAAATCACAAATAAGATCCGATGATTTAAACACTTTTTTTAATAAAAAATTTGAAAAGCACTTTGAAATTTCATATAGTTTTCACACTTCAACCCTAATCTAATTCTGGAAAAAAGATAATGATCCCTTAGTATGTTGAAAACTCCCAATACTGTTAAGGTGATTTTTCTTCTCCACTTCACGAGTTTTTTTATTGAAATTCTTAATGCATCTGCAATAAAATGCAAATGCAAATACCTACTAGTTATTCTTCTGCAAGGAGAACTTTCACGGCTCATGAAAAGAGTGAACGTAAAAAGCAAAGAATTTTTAGTTTACTTCATACTCATTTGTGAGGGTTTAAGAGTCGAATAAAATTTCAATGTATATAATTCAGTTAACAAAATGTGTTCCATAATGGAAATTATTATGACATGCCGCGTTATATATATAAAGATAAGGTATCCTAGTTTTATAATGCGATTAACATTCAGCGTCGTGTATATGAATAATTTATAATTCCATATGTTTTAGGGATAGTGTATGTTTTTGCGTATTTTTTTTTACTTTTTGTGGAAAGTCTTGCAACCAATTGACATTATAGAAATATTTTTCAAAAGAAAAAAATTTTTTATTTCTCTATTTTACATGACATAAAGATACATTATCCACAAAATCTGGAGAGTCCAGATTCTCAAGTCAAAATCAAAAAATTACCAATTAATATAAAAATATTCATCTTTGTGGGAAATGCAACTTCAATAATAAATAGATTATTATATTCATTACTGTTTTTTAGGTATATAACTCAATTTTTATAGTGGTCGAAGTTTCGGAAAACAATCTGGAGAGTCCAAATTCACAAGTCGAGATCAAAAAATTAACAATTAATATAAAAATATTCATCTTTGTGGGAAATACAACTTCAATAATAAATAGATTATTCTATTCATTACTGGTTTTTAGGTATATAACTCAATTTTTTCGGAAAACAATCTTTTTCCGTTTTCAAAACCCAAAATTCACTTGAAAACTTTTGCCTCAATTGTAAAAAGCTGTATTTCTTTTAACATACGTCAAAGGAATGAAATGTCAAGATGTCATATGCTACAGCCTACATCAGTACATATACATGATGTTTTATTGATAATTCAGCTAAGGTTTATATTTCAGTTTTCAACCTCTCACCTCAGCAATAACACAGAGCTATATACACTTGTTACCTGTTAAAAGAATACATACGGATTCTTTATTTTATTTATTTTTTTCATGAGTTTATTTGGCGATGATTTTTGTTTTCCACCTCTTTATAGCGTGATCACCAGATAATTTAGAATATATGTTTCGCTATCCCCAGTCGTGCATATATTATTTTCCCAGGTAAAAAGTGTATTTCAAATAGCTTTGTGGAAATGGATTGTATATGATCGCCATTGCTGAGGCGAGAGGTTCAAAACGGAAATATGAACTGGATTCTCAAAAAAAAATCTTCTATATGTATTCATATAGACTGTTGCATATGACACATCTGGAGATTGCATTCCTTTGATGTAGGTATGTCAGAAGAAATACAGCTTTTCACATTTGAAGAAGTTTTCAAGTGAATTTTGTGTTTTGAAAATGAAAAAAAGATTGTTTTCCAAAACGTCGACCGCCAAAGAAAGTTAAGTGAAAAAATTTATTTTTTTTCAATTGATTTTTCCGAGCTATAGGCAAAATTCATGAATACAGCATGTTACTGACCAATTGAACTCTTCAGTGATTTATAATACGCAGTAACTTTTCGGTGAGAACTTTTCAGTTTGCCTTTATTACACTTTAGCAGATTATCTATTGAGTAGACTATGTTTATTTTTCAAATCGTGGAAAGTGTTGTCAGTAGATTACTTTAAAAATGTTAATTTCGAAATGTTTCGTTGGAAAAAATTCAAATTTCGGAATTCTTTTTTAAGGACGTTCGTTTCATATCCGAATATGCCTGGTCACATAAAAATTCATAAAGAATTTCAAGAGAATTTAATCTACAGCGATTCAAATCAAACGTGAATCACTACTTTCGCATAGGCGCCGTTCTTAGAGCGCCTTAAGGATTTTTTTGTAGTGCTTGTGTTTTGTACTTAAAAAAGACAATGGGCATCCGAACACATTTGACCCTCTTTCAGATGTCATTCAAGAATATTTATGATGGATATCTGATGAAAACAGTTTATCTGTGAACCACGTTTCGCTAGGAGAGTTAGCATCATCAGGAATCTATAAGGTAATAACAACTCATAACCAAATTAGAGCGAACCATTTTCAACTCTGGTAATGTCGGTCATAACTCAATAAGTTCTTATCATTAATCATTATATTTATTGCCTAGTTGCTACTTGGTATATAAAAGAGTAAGTAAGGGGATGTTTGGAATGGGACTTTTGCAGCTATTCATCGATCTCTCTGTACTTTTTCGATTTCTAGACTTTCAAAGGTAGATATCTGAAACTGTGTTGTCATGTTAAACGATTCTCATTTATTTTGTGTTTTCATCATCTCCGAAAGTAACTTTTATATTTTTCAAAAATTTGGACCAACCTATTGGTGTAGTTTGCTTCATTGTAGAAACAAACTTTGAGTCTTCATCCTTTCGAAACGTCTAGGATTCATGAAGACACTCTCTAATTGATCATGTCCTAATTACCTTATCGATTATGTTTGAAGTTATTTTCCTGATATTTTTTTCTCAAGATCGTAACTCTGCCTCCATTTTTTATTGTGAATGATGAATGATATGTCAGGGATATATCTGAAACAGCGTGTATTCGTTCCATTCACGAAAAATTAAACCCATATATGGATATTTTCTAACTTGGACATCCAGATGTGGTAACTTTCCGATATTTTCAATTCGAACAACTGTTTCTACGAACAGCTAGAGGACAGGGCAATGACAAACCAATATTTCCCTTCAAAGGCAATTTGTTTAAGAGCAGATTTTAAAACAAAGCAAGATATGACTTGGATCATTTTCTACGGACTTGGATCCAGTACGTGGATAATGTATTTTGCCATTTTTGTCACAAATTAGCAGATACCCGAATAATAGGTTTACTTATCAAATTCAAAGCAATGAAGTGCTAACACATTCCTGGATGTACCAGTTATAAGAAACGCCAATAAAAAATATGGCGTATATAAGAACACTTTCAAATATATTGCAGACATCTTCCACCATTTTCCACAAAATACGTAGCGGGACTACATTTTTCTTTCCAGAGGCTTGTCATGTTCCCTCAAGTAAAGAGAGATATAAAAACAAGAAAAAAGTTATCAAGAAAACAGATTATAACGAATGTCCTTTAGATATAGTCTATAAGAGAATTAGGGCATCAAATTGTAAACTTTTCAAAAAAAAAACAAATTTCAAACTCTATGGTTATTCTACATAAACGAAAATCGATGGATTAATTCGGATTTTTGTAAAATTAACCGTAAAAGTATACATCAAAACTGAAGAAAAGATGATAGAATCGGAGATGTTATTCACGAGAGGAATGCGAAAAAATATTTTGGTCAGAGTAGATTCCTGAAAACTCGTTTCGAGAGAGAAACGATAAGGATCATAATAAGCTGAACCTTTTCTTGTGACTTATTGCACACATTGATATTTCATTGAGTGTGATAAAAGCATTATGATGTTCAAAAAATTGTTAAAATTGAAATTGGTTTTCGTTTTTTTTCAAGTGACAACTGTGAAAATAAATTGCACCAGAACTCGGTGAATTTCATATATTCATATAAAAATATCTTGAATATTTCGACCTTTGAACACATAAGCCATTAAATTAATTCAAAGTCTCTAACTTTCCTGTATTTTATCAATAGTGGCCAAGCATAGTCTACCTCAGTATTCTGAAAAAGAAAGAAGTGCTTTTTTCCGCATTTTTGTACCGCATTGGAAACCTTGATTTGAGCATCAAATACACTATTTGAAATATTGATATTTATAAATGATTTTTTTTAATTTGACTTAATGATTCTTAGCAGATAACAGTAGGGAACATTCAATATTTCTCTTCCATTCTGGACGATTCTTGTATCTCAGTTCTACCTGTAGTCATTTACCCAGCAAAAAAATGAAAGTAATTGAATCAATCACCTTTATCGATAGCGAAGAGCTGAAACAAAATAAAGAAAAACAAAAATTATAAAATTATTTTAGCTAGCATTTTGTGTTTATTATTTTCATAAATTCAAATGTGATATTATGAGAACTTGGTAAATTTTCAAATATACATATAAAATGATCTTAATATTTCATACTGCCCATGTCCTTTTAGTTTCAAACTCGAGATTTTAGACAGATTTCTAGGGTTAACGAAACCCTTACTAGTCAACGATTAAATAACTTCTTGAAATAATAGGTAGAACTGGTTAGTGAAACGCAATTACTGCTGCATACAACTGAAAATACAACTTAACAAAGTTCACTGAAGTTAGTATAACTCATATTTTAATATTTTTTTCTTTTGAATTTTTAAAAACATATTTTTTATTGTTTTTTTTCAAAAGTTTATTCTTTGTCAATTTTCCGACAACTAAAAATATATATTTTCCCAGAATCAAGAGTAAATAACATCTTTAATTATAAATGACACAAAACTTTTCAATTAAAAACTACATGTGCATAAAAAATTCTGCTTTTTTATATCGAAGTATTTTTTGAAGCACTTTGGTGTTTTACGGGAACGAACTTTGACCTAGGTATGAGATTTTTCTTTGTTTCATCACTAAACTCGGGGGATTTCTAGTGGTTTTTCTACTTTTTCCACATTCGGTATATAATTCTGAGTAAGTTTGGTAACCGAATCTCACTTTCGAAACTGAGGCATATCAATTTTTTCTCGGTTCAACTAAATATTATTGAAGGACATTCCTTAATATATCCCGAAAATTGTTTAAGTATGACACGCTTCTAGTCTCAACGCACAAACAATCCGTATATCAACTTGTGCAGGAAAAAAAACAATAAAATGATATCTAGAATATTTGACAAACTTCAGACAGGTGACACTCAAACCAATAAATTTGTGAATGCCACTCATGTGAGAAATTCTGAAAAAAACAATCAATAACTACCTATTTGTTTGAAGGTGGTTGACAATGTTTTGTGGTGTATTTCATCAGTTCGGACTTCCACTGTCTAATCGAATATAAATTGATTTGAGAACCCTGAAAAAAAAACAATTACAAAATTAATAAGATTAACCGAAAATAACAATTTTATTAAACAAAAACTGAATTTACAAAGAATTAACATACAAGCTACAACCAAACGAATAAAATTAAAAATAAAAGCTGAAAAATAAAGAAGCGCTCAATGAAAGATTTTTTATGATTCTTTATAAGTCATATAATTTATTTTCTAAAAAAAAAGATTTTCTAAAGAATTAACGTTGTTTGCAAGTCAATGCTCATCATCACACCTATTGTACTCTAGAAACTGCCCTCGTATATACCATATACATAACCCGTCGAAATTAATTACTCAATCTCATTTGGCACGAAATTGACAAACCAACGAAGGAGTTTTACGACCTCCTGTCACTTTGATGAATAGGGCTCGTAACTTCTAACTTTCCCCGTACCTTAGCTAACCATTTTTCAAGTCCAGGGTAATTAAGGTAAGCCACGTTCGCGGCAATTCTAATGAAATGTTGCCTTTTAGGGATACGTTAACTTGATTAACATTTGTTTGTATGTATATAGCTCGTGTCGAGAGCTGTACTTCCGCAATTTGTTACACTTGGTCTGTGAAGTGAGATACGTTTGCGAAGATACGAATTCGAGAAGAGACTTTTTTAAATTTTCGACTTCACGGTTTTTATTTTCAAGAGGGATACATGCAAAAAATCATTTGATATGGACCATATTCGATGGTTTATTAGACGTAACTAGAGAACAAAAACAGAGAGTTTAAAATTTTGGTTACCAACGTAGGTGGGTGTGATCTATCGTTGAAAATATTCTCATCACCACATTGTTGCCATATCTACTTGGAAATTTCAAGTAGAGCATCATATATATTATTTAATTTTTGAATTCTGCAACGAAATCCAAATGACATTCGTTGAACATGTTCTATACCTACTTCTCACCGTTTTCAAAATATTGATTATTCTGTAATTTTTTTTTGGCGAAAACATGGTATTTTTAATATTTAATATCGCATGAGTTAACTGATACATCGAACTCAAATTCTGGCAACTTTGTGATAAGGTATAATGGTTGTTAATTTGAAACTAAATTCAAAGCTTATTACATACAGAGTGTCTGAAAAATACGTCTCAATTTGTATCTTTGATAAACGACCATAACTATTTTTTTTCTAGTGGAACACCGAGTATATTATTCAATTTTCAAATTCAGCCAACCAATGTGAACAAATCTAAAGAAATGAACTTTAAATGTTCAAGCCAGTCAAAATATACCTACACAGAAGATTGAATGAAGTGACACCTATCAGGAAACAACAACTCCCCTGGCTAATACAACGAAGGGCGTTGGATTATATTCGACAGGTGTCAGTGCAGGAATCTTCTCAGAAAATTTCCTGCATATGCAATTGGCAATACAACTGAAAGAGTAGACCTTCAATTTTGGAACGGACACACTTGCAGACCGATTTCGGGCTCATTAGCCACTGATCAGTGCAAGATAGTGGTCATCATCGACCTAAAGTCAATGATATTCCATAATTAAAAATCGGAATTCTTTCAGAGAATTTCATTTCTCTTCGTAAGTTGAAGCGAACAACAAAATGTCACTCCATCTAGTGGACGAGGTACTAACCAACTGCATATCCGTAATTTGCCCGGTTCCTCTGAATAAGGAAGACAAACTTTATCACTCAGTGGGCTATGCTTGAAGACTGGCAGTAAACAAATCTAAAGAAATGAACTTTAAACGTTCAAGCCGAATATAATGTATGGAGAATTTTACAAAAATATAATATGCAAGATTATAAATTAATTAGGCTGTACCAGAACGGGTAGAATTTTGCAAAATGGCACTAACATGGACACACGAAGATCCTTACTTCTTCAAAAAATGATATGGATTGATGAATCACAATTTTCACGTAACGGAATATTCAGTTGTCCAAATAGTCACTTCTGAACAAACGGGATTCCAACAAAAATTCAGTTTTAATGTTTTTTATATGCTCATGGATGATAAAGTTTCTATTTGCATTTATGAAAAAGTTGATTTCCTAAAAATATTTAGGTATTCTGAGATCGACTGTGAGTGATTTTTTGGACAATTTGCCCCTGAACTTGTCTTGGAATTGTTGGTATTAGTTGAATTGACATTGCACACATGAAGTGAGTAGGGAACTAACCGATATGTTCGAAGATCGATGGATACATCGTTTGGGTCCTTGGATTTGACCGCTTTGATCACCGAATCTGACTCCCCTAGATTTTCACTCCTGGAGAAAATCAAAGAAAAGGTATATAGAACACCTATCAATACGAAACAGGAACTGAAAGATCGAGGTAGATGTGTCTTCGAGGAAATCAAGCCGTCGGAAATCCGCAGAGCCACAACTGATCACGTAATAACATAAATCCATCAATGTTCACAAGTGAATGGTCAGCATTTCAAGCACCTGAGCTACTGAATTTTTGTCGTATCAGTATCAAATGTCAAATAATTGCAAAGCTAGTTTCACAATATTATCTCTTGTTTTCTTTCTAATGTGTAAAATTATTATTGTTATCAATTTGATTTTGAAAAACGTTCATTCTTGTGTCGAAAAAGTAATGTTTATCATACACCTACTATGAAATTTCAATCATGGATTCCTATTAACCTTTCTGAATTAGCATGGGCATATAACATGTATAGTCATTATCCATTATTTGATATGTTCGATAATACAGAGTGTAACTCAATAAGTGTAAAACATTTAAGGAAGTGATTCATCATCGAGAAAAAGATTGCATCTTTCATATAGAAATTCATTGGAGCATCCTTTGTTGAGATACAGCCCCTTAAAGGGGGTACATAAAATTTGTATGAAAATTTTTTTCACAAGCACTGAAAAAGTTACATTATTGAAATTAACCTGACGTTTTGAACCACCAAAAAGACACATAGCCAGTAATTTATTTGGTTTACTCCATGTTTGTAAGGGATGGAAAACGCAACCCCTAAAATTTATGACCAATATAACTTTTTGTCTTATTATTTGTTTATCATTTGAAAATTTATTTCCGATAGCCTGTTTCATTCTAAACATAAAATGTCTCCTAGGATTTTTGCCCAAAATAAACCAGTTCGCAGCAAAAAATTATTTTACAAACAACTACAGAGATACATCGTCGTAAATGCGAACTGGATTTATTATTATTTTGTAGTTAGTACCTATACTGAACGATTAAAGGGTAGTAAACAAAACTAATTTATTAGTAACAAAACACACAACATGTAGAAATAGTAGTAAATGTTCAATATGTCTACCTTCAGTCATTACGCATGCGTCTAGACTTCGGCGCATTGAGCCACGTATTCGCTCTAATATTCCTTGTGTCTCTCTGATTACCCTGCACGCATCGATGATGCGGTTTCTCAAGTCCTCTAAATCGCGAACAGGAGTACGAATAACCAAATGCTGTAAATGGCCCCAAATAGAGAAATCGAGAGGATTTAGATCCGAAGATCGAGCAGGCCAGTTCTGTGGTCCTCCTCGACCTATCCACTGATTTGCATATGTTTCAGTTGAATGCTGACGTGCTACTTGACTAAAATGGGCAGGAGCTCCATCATGCATAAAAAACATATCCCTTATGACGCTCAAAGGA
>WOGN01000338.1:0-26494 GCA_015342105.1 Leptinotarsa texana
TAGAGAGAGAGAGAGAGAGAGAGAGAAAGAGCGCGCCTACTCCTTAGATCTTAGGTAATTGAGCTGTATTTCTAATTCTACACCAAAGATTCCACTTAAAGCGACAATAGATATGAATCATTAATCTCTAGAGAACAAAAAACGAACTTGAAATTTCAGTAACTACCCTTTGTGAATATTCTTCAATGTAATCCGTGTTGAAATAATTCTCTGCAGTAACTTTTCGTGATGAACTTTTAAGTTTGCAATTTTTTACAGTTTAACAGATTCTTTATTTAAAACACTTTATCCAATCGCTAGAAACGCACGTTCCACCAACCAAGTTGGCGACTTCAGGAGATGAAGTTGTCTCCTGAAGACGGCTTCAGGTGATAAAGAATATGTGGGATATTCGAATTTTTCCCAATTTGTCGAGTACTTTTTAGGATTTCAACTCTCTTTCAGTGTGTTACTATTATCAAGGCCTTATACCTTGTTTTTTAATAGCATCCATGGTTAATTTTGTGAAGTGAAGTGCCACGACAGGTAGACAATAGTCAAAACTGCTTATGTTGACAAAACAAAATTTGTTTCTTACTGGAAACGTTTTTATTCCCTATAATACAGGTGCAAATGAAAAAAATAGATACCAGATTTGTTGAAAGAAGAAAGAGGATGGAAACATGAATATTTGAAACTATGAATATAAATTACTGTGTTTAAATTATTCGTATGCTAGCGAGCCCACTAAGTATATAAAAGACTGAACCTCATTCATGAGAAATGCACCAAATGGTTTTTAACAGCGAATTCTTTCGAAGTCGAACTCAGTTACAGTATTCATTGAAAACAAAATTATTGAATCTCATATAAAATTTGAATCAATTTTCTATATTTATTTTTAGGTATTCGATTATTTCAATAGAGCACATTTTTTGTCCGACTCAGAGAGGAATAACCAGCTGATATATCTTAATCAGAATTCGAATATTTTTTTGAACATAAAAATTATTTGAAACATTTAAACAGTTCATGAAAATTTCATCCTAAGAACAGTGCTACTTTTCGTATATCCACAGCACCATGGAAACAAATAACAATAAATTGAATCCATTTCATTATTTTATATTATCCTTTGTTTTACAAAAGCTGTATACTATTTCTGATCATTTCGAATTGACAATAAAACAAAGGAGATTTTTTATTTTGAAATATTTTTAATTGTTAATACTTAAATTAGGCTTGTTTAGAGTTTTTGTAAAACCAAACAATAATGAGGTATTGATATTAATTTAACATACCTTTCTATTTTAGAGACACGATTTCTATGAAATGAGTTTAGAGAGATTATTTTATGGAAAAAAAACTTTTTTGGATTCTACTTTTTATTAATACACGAAGAGAAAATAATTAAAAACTGCCAATTAAACTATGTGACGGCATATGTAGTTCGTGTTATAATATATCTAAGCAACACTAAGTGTTAGTAATGTTATCTAAATAGGATATGTTTTTTTCAGATACCGATGGGAAGAAATTTTATATAAAACAAAGTTCTCCTATAAACACAGATGAACTTTTCTGCCAGTTTACAAACATGAACCTAGACACTCTTTTATGTGATTCAAGTAACTAGATTTACTTTTGATCTCAGCCAAGGGTCGAGAAGCGATCGAAACTGTACAAATGATATGAGGGGTTAACACCTAAATTCAAGAAATAAAACATGGTTCATTGATTTCATTATTTCTTTATTCATTGATTGAGGACTTTCAAGTCCTATTAGTGCCATACTATTTTGAACAATATATACATTTTTCTGACTTTGATTGTCATAACTCTGCAGTTAAAAACAAAAAATTTGAGTATTTGATACTAGGTACTTCTGTGATAAAATTGACTAGATTCTGTTTGATTTTGTTGTACAATTATGCGTCAAATAAATAGACATATGACTTTTTGACACCAACGAACTTTAAATAATCTGTGACCTGATTTGGTACAACAATGATCAAATAGGATCTTTCTCTGAAAGGAAAGTTGTCTTTATGGTGTTCTCAACACAAAAAAAAAATTGTAATAATTTAATAATTAAATTAAATATGTGGTTAAATAATATATCCTGAAAATTTTTATATTAAATTTATTTCGATATACAAAATTGTATAATTGAATGGGTTAATAAATAATAAACAAATTAATTACAAATTTCTACAATTATGGTACAATATACTTTGATTTTTACAATATTTGCTGTTAAAGGCACTCTATAATTTACAGTTTGATGGCTGGACCTAGCGTAAAGTTGACTAGTGACATATTCAATTTCAGAAGATAAAGTAACAGATGACAATGAAAAATAACAAATACTAAGTACAATTGATTTTTTCTACTTCCTTGAGGCGGTTTTTATATCTCACAGAAAATATAAGTTGTTGAAAATTCAAAAAATATTTGGATACAAGTAAAGTATTCACAAACTATTAGGTAGGTACATCAAAATTCAAAATTTCAAATGTTTCTTGAAGACTGACACAAACGGCCGTAGAAAAAATGACAGATGCAGCATGTAATGGAAAATGTTCATTCCACCTACATTGAAAAAAAAACTTCGCATTTTCCTTACATGATGCAAAAATAGTTACTTCATACAAGAATTCTAAAAACAAATAACAATAAAACTGATACTTTATTGATCAGTTATGTGAAAACTTGTATCATTTGGAGTATTGTTTGTACTTGAAATTATATAAAAAATAAAAGGCTTTTTCAAAAAAAAGTGAAAAATGAATGTTATGGTCCCTGACTACGCAGACATTTCGAAAATGTCTTGAAGCACCAAAAATACAAGATCTTTACAAGTCTAACCTTCAAAAGTACATCTTAGCTGAAGATGTATATAAGGCATTTCATAAATTCCTAATAATTTACATCAGTACGTTTCTAATTAGTTTAAAAATGTTTAAATACAATTTTTACAACAGTATATTTTTATTTTTTGTTACTTGCCATATTGCAAAGTACTTTTAATTTTTAAATACAAGTAAAAAATAAAATAGTTCTGCCGAACAAAATGAAATCAGGAAATTGTTACATTACAAAACTGCATACATTTTTTGTTTCCACAACTTTTTCTCTCGGTGAGTGATATAAAAAAAATCAAAAATATTTCAATTTGTTTCATGATTATCAAGATTTCAACTAATACAAAGTAATATACTTTTCTATATCAACTGCAAAATGCTAAATCAAGCTGTTCCCTTGTACAAAATTATAAAAGTCGGACGGAAACAACATTACAGCACAGTTCATCAACTCCTTTCAGTACCAAAACAATTTCAATCTGTCAGCCTTGCTTCTATTTAGTACAATATAAACTCGCATTTTAAATCACATTTGATTAAGTTATTTTGTACACTTTTCTTCCAAAACAAAATAACGATAACTCTCTTCATTTCTTTCTTCGATTTTCTTTCGACTAAAATGTAAGTTTTTGATCACCTGCATGGAGCGAGTAGAATTTCTAACCAGCAAGGACAAGAGGTGATTTCTTGTCTGGCATACTTCGGGCCCCAACCTTTAACAAAGCTGATCCTAATGGAATTCGGATCGATGGGACCTAAGTGAGGATGGGTGAAGTTCCATCCGAAATTTTGTTGAGCCGCCTTGAAGGAATCGTAAACGCAAAGGCAATGCTCGGCAGGTACTCGTGTAGGTGAAGGAGAATCGTGGTCCTCCAAAGCCAGCGAATGCACGAAAATTGGGTTGTCTGAGCGATTGTACACCCAAACTCGGTCATCTTCGTGCGACAGTGTTATTCCTGCAACAAAACAAAAAAATGTTTAGTTAATATCAACAATACCCTCCAAAAAAACCCTAATCAAAATGCAAATTAACCCTGGTGTTGCCAGCAATTCGTTTTTATTTTGTCAACACCTCTCGAAGAGTTGATAGATAGTGAAAGAATCGAATTCTAAAAAACTTTGTTTGCCTCTAGGATCTAGGATGAAAAAGCGCTCAATGTAGTGTAAAAGTATTTTTTGAATTGCGACCAATTCTCCCTAGAAGCCCAGAACTCCGTCATTAGATTTGTATATTCTGACCCGCAGTGCAATTACATTTTTGGTTTTGAGAACTGGGAATTCATTGGTTTCAGAAACTTGTAAATAGAGGCCGAAATGATCTACGAATTCAAAAAATTGCAATTTGGAGACTGTTGAACCATAATTCTCGAACACCACATATGCATCAACCCCCAAAATTACAAATAATCGTTCAGTTCTTCAGTTTATAAATATTACATAAAATATGTCACTTCATTACCTAATGTAAACATCGAATTGATAACTTGTAATTGTCAAGCAATGTGAATGAATCTGTTTATCAAAAGTGCAGAATGTCGAGTGTTTTGGAAAAATATTTTACCTATACCTATGCATCTTGCCGATTATAAAATATGTAATGGGTTCTACAGATTGTCTGGTAGCAGGCAGACGAGCCATAGAGACCATTTGCTAAAATGGTGACGAATTCCTTTACACACGCCGATATCGTGACCGAGGCAGATTGGATGTTCGTGTGAACTTTTAATTGCAATGTCAAAAAATCTGACAAAATTTCAAGAAGTGTAAAAACTGGGGACCTGGCGAGTGTTACGAATGAATGTCATTAACCAATAACACTTCCAAAAAATAATTTTTGAAAAACTGCTGAACAGACCTACAAAATGAGAAGATTTTCATTCTTGCTGACGTAAAACAAAAAATAAGTTCACAAAAAAACCAGCTTGAGTAAATAACGTAGATCAATGAAAAAGTTTCATTCAAGAAAAAAAATACTAATTAATTCATTGTAAATTATTCTTTAAGGATAATTTAAAATGACGATAGTATGATCAGCAAATTCCTGAAAATTGCTGGATATGCCTCTCAACCTTCCAGTAAAGTTACAATGAACAATATTCTGTAGGAACACCCTCCCTCATCGTGTTCTATTAGTAGGTGTTGTGGGGCACTTTTTTGTTCATCTGGTCATTTAGATGAATTGAAAAATGTTGATTTACGGTTATGATAACTACACAAAATGGAAAATGTCGTTGGATTAACAATCTGGGTAATCTAACACACCTTTATAATTTAAAAAAAATGCAAGTGAAACTTACCTAAACCGATTTTACACCTAGTTTTTTGAATCGCTGGCCCTGTAGGGCTAAAACTATGCTGAGCTAAGGTTTCTAAACTAAGACCATCGGGATGGAGCATGTCACTAAAAACATTCACAGCCGAAGGTTCAACAGGATACAGTGGACCTACTCGATCTGACATCTCCCAATAAGCTAACTTGCACCACCCCAGAGAATTCAAACAGGAATCTGTAACAAAATTATACCATATATTCATGTGATCATTTTTCTAACAGGTAGTGAAATATTCAAAAAATGTTGTGAGCAAAAATACTGTATAAGTATTCAATAATATTCAATCATTTTCAGTTGTACTGAAGGGAAGTTTGTAAATAAAATCAGAATTCAAATAGTCAAGTGTCATTAATATTCTACAGAAATATTTTTGTGACGTATAAAATGACAATGATCACATGCAATAATATTTAATTTAATTAAATTTTACATTATATTTATAACGCCTCCTCTTCACACTACTGTAGAATTTTGGTCATTTGCTCCAATTCGTTCCTTACTATTCTAAAATTTTATTCTTTGTTCTATGTTTACCTAAGTCTTCTCCCTTTTTCATCTCTTCTCTATTTTTGCTTCTCATATCATTTTCAAAGATCTTGTATCATACACTGGAAGTGTTCCACCAACTGAGTTGTCTTGTTAAAATAAAATATATTACTGATTTTGTATTTCTCAGTACACTTCTACGATACTTTAATTTGTTCTTTTGTCTTTCTGTTAGTACCCAGGACGTCTAGTTCATTGTTGCAACTGTCTATACTCGTATATAGATTTGAATACATTTATTTTAGTTTCGTTAGATATTTTGTTTCGTTAAGGTCGGCTGCAAATGCTTCTTTTGAGATACCAGCTCTTTATAACTTCCTATATCCTACATGTAGTTTTTAATTTTGAATAACTCTCGAAATGAACTTGCTCAGGTTCTAGTCTGTTTTTTATTATTGCTTAAAAAGAGACATTATTTTTATCAACAATTTTGATTACTCCTATTACTTTATTTATCATGGAATCACTGCTAATTGACAACTTTGACTTTCACTGATATGACAACACTATCACTGTCAGCTGTTCTCCAAAGCAGGTGTTCATGATATAAAAGTGGGTTCAATTTATTTTTTCGAAACGAAGCTAGATACGAAAAAAACATAAGCGATAAAAAGTAGTATTTTTAGTTGATTAATCGAAAAAAAAATAAAAAACTACAAGTCAGTGGACTTAATAATTTAAATCTAGTTAGGACTAAATAAGTGCCTTATTATTTCAAATAACTGTAGCCAACCAAATCGGTATAAGGATATTTACAGTTTTCTTTTAAACCTCAAGACCCTGTACCTCAGAAACGATGCAACTTTGGACATATACTCATAAGAACTCTCAAAACGACTTAACGAATCACCCTTTGAAGTTTCGTACCGTAGTTAGGAAACACCCTGTATATTAAGACATTCTCTTATTTTTTTTGATCTAATGGAAACACATCCCAAGTTATCATTGAGAGTATGGTTATAGTTATCTTATGGAATCTATCCTGATAGAGGTATTCCATATGAATTTCTTACCATAACATTCAGTATAGAAAGTCTTGAGTTACGCAGAAAACTTGCTGGAATAATATTTTATATAAAATACTGCAAAGCAATGTGGACGTTATATCTTATAAATTTATGTGTTCCTCATTTTAGAACTAGAAGTATAAATACTTTTAACTGTCGACTGGCCAGAACCAATTTGTACCTCAAGCCACCTATCTTTTAGTATTTGCAATAATTTCAGTTCAATTTCAAATTTGTGTGATATCTTAGAATATATTGTTGAAACTGCATCTCAGTTTTTCATGGATAATATTTAATTTCTAGTATAGTTTTATTATATGGGCATATATTTTATTTTTGCCCCTTTTTTATTTTGATTTTTTATTATAGTTTGGTTCTTCACATTCTCAAATTGCAACTTCATAGTTATAAGCACTTATATCCCTTTCTTACCATACTTAATTAACCCTGTAAATGGTTTTCAACTGTTGGGTAATGAAGGCTATTATTATTATCATTATCGTTAGAAACTGCTGTAGTTTTCTAGTGGAGGAAAATTTTTCATTATAGATTTTCATATTACGCCAGTGGTTCCCATCATGGTTCTTAAGTTACTTTTATATCGACTGTTTATATTTCGCCATTTTTATGTGTTATGTTTGTTACTATGCGTATCCCTTTTTCTCACACATTTTAAGATTCCATATATCTGTAGCTTTTTTCCATATACCTTGTACTTTTTAGTTGTTTTAGTACTCACATATCTGAAAGAAACTAAAGAATTGGATAAAAAAAGATATCGTTTCAATTCCACTTCAAATTATTATCTTTTGTTATGACGACAAATTATCCACAGTTTATTATACAAGAGGACGGTTTCGTTCGTGACTTGGATCAGAATGTTATTTCTTCAACTTGATTATATTTTTTAGGACGCGTCGTAAGAGGATGAACTTCCTCTCCATTGTGCATCAAAAGCGACGACTACTTGGCAAGTGAATACTCGTATATGGACCACACACGATGGCCCTGCTACGATGCAAATTTCTGAGCGCTTTCAAAGTGCATCGCTCTAAAATGATCTCTCTCTTCGATACTGAAACAAGTAATTGGCTTCTGTAATAGCTTATCAAGTTCTGGACGGCAAGATTTATGAACTTAATGGAGGAGAATTTTTATAAAATGAGCAGTGACAATGAAATTCGCCTTTATAACATTTTTTCCTTTTACGGTTTCTTTGACTGTTACCAATATTTTAAATTATTGCTGCAAAAATCTTATACAGACCGATGATTAAATGAACAACCATTCCATTCTCCTCCTTAGTTTTAAATTGTTCAATTGATGTGTGAATAGTGGATTACTATTATTAAAAATGAATTACTGGCCAAGGAACTCCACAATTTAACCCGACAAAAATAAATAAAATATAACTTCTCTTATCGCTGCTCACCAACTTGTAGCATTTTTACTATTCTCAATTTTAATAGCATAGAGAAAGGATAGATTAAACATTTAACGATAGTTTCGAAAAATAATTTGCCAATATATTTCGCGGTGACTCAGGAATTTTTTCACAAAATATTCACTGCTATGATATGATGATTTCAAATATTCCAAAAATAAAATAGTCATTCTCAAAAAACATAATAATAAATCTGTTAGAATCACTTTTCCGATACCAAAAAAATACTGTCTCTTAACGTGCTTTTAGCTCACCAAGTTAGCATCATCAGAAGATGACAAAAACTGTCAAAATATGGACAAGGAAATCCGTATTTTCCTAAATTAATGATTCTATGGTTGTTTTGGTTGAACATATGTTTCAAATGATTTTCATCATAATGTTAATTCTCTCAAAACATTTCGGAAATCAGTCTCCAAAGTTTCCTTATTGCAATGTGGCTTTTTGGGGCGTTTATATTCTTCTAGACTTGCGGGTAAAATGATAATTCGTCAAAAAAGAAACACTCATTCAACTATAAGGCGGGCCTTAGACGATCAACATTAATGAAGTGATATTTTTAGGCAATATATCATTAAAAAACAATAGCCCTCATACACTCAATAATATCGACCAATAAAGGGTCAGTTTCAATTATACGGTTTTGAAACAATTTGCTTCTCGAGAAGATGAAAAGAAGAAAGCAAATAATATTGTGGTGATTAGGTAGATCCCAAGTGAGTTACTCTATTATACTCTTCACTGTAACCCGCGAGGGTTTATTGTGGTTCACATCTATTCAAACACGACCAAATGAATCCAACTTCTTAGCGAAATCGATTACTTCATTTGGTAAGTGATATATCTTTCAGATCAAATGGCCAGTTGGGAACTTTACTAAACGCTGTGTGTGAAGACCATGAAAAGACCATGAAAACTACGGTCTGAATTTTCTTTCGAAGAATCCATGGTACATTTGATTCAATCTAGTGAGAACCTGATCGGTGGTCAGTGTGCGATTACCTTCGTCAAATAGGTAAGCCACACGGCAGCCATAATGAAATTTTGACAATATTTCGGTCGGTATTGAGGTTGTCGAATGTTTAAGGTGCAAGGTTCCCACACTGATGACGGCAACAACCTTCCCATATGAGGGCATCTGTAATTCAGCTTTATACATGATGATACATTAGATTCAGCCATGCAGGGCTTTTTTACGTTTAATGACCTGCACTGGAGGATTTTGTTTTCCATCCTGATAGAGATTCTGCTTTTGACGCCCAAGAATTTGGTGCAAGGCGGATTCATAAGATATTCTGCTCTTGAGGAGGTGATATACCGCTTCCTGGTTGTACCACCAAGTGCCCTAGGTGGGTCCGAAATATCAAGAGTTATAGAACCGAGAAACTCTACCTTTTGATCAGATGTTACAGGGTGGATAGTTAGGGTTATTTAGTCCACATTCATCTCTACTGAAGACTCAGAATCGCTCACTTCTTGGTCCATCAAGCGTGGCACCACGGCGACTTATCTCCAAAGTTTCTTTAGAGATACTGAGTGGGCTCCGATTCATACATCCTTTCGGCATTGATACACAGGATAGGGCGTCATTTACGAGGACTCATTTCTTCATTGCCACGAAGGGTGATGCGTAAGAAGATTGTGAACAAAAACCTTGTTAAATAGGCTCATCTATATGGGGAGCTATACTTTGATTACTCAACAGTGATGAGCCAAATGACTACAGTTTTTTTTCAAGAACGGTTGAACAACTGTTACATTGGTTTTACCAATTATAATGAAGAGAAACGATTATGAGTGAGATGTGAAATTCTCATCTTACATGGCTGCAGCAACCATCAGTGAAATAGATATGGTCTGTAGGGCTCTGTGTTTGAGTCTTTATTAAGGTAAGGAGACAATACACTTTGAAAATTCATTTGAATTTGAAAACTTTAGTTAAATATGTACTATGTACCATTGTTATACAGTATAATACAACTTTGTACTTCATCTACGCAAGAAACTCAATGTCAAACTGATGAAGAAGTTGAAAATAAGAAAATTAATGGAAATATGGGGGTGACAAATCGGTGACTTCATTTTCCCTTTGTTTTTTACTAAGAAGCCATAGTTTCAAGTTCCATGACCAAAGTGGAAGCTTTATGGGAGTCACTACTTCCAAAAATCACTTGAGATAGAAATATTAAACCGTCAAGTACACTTTGACGAAAAAAAAATCGAATGTTGCGATGTGAATTGTCAACTCCCATTGTTTTATTTATCTAGTCGCAAGTGTGAATCACAACGCGTGACATTCAGTCATTCGATGCATTCACTGTGGTATAAGACTCGTTCAAATATACTCTTGCAATGCAAACTCTTGTTTTGTCAATAATTTTTCACTAGCGTCACCAGGCGGACATATGGAGCAGCCGTCCGATACATCGGCAATGCATACTTCAAATATTTCGGCAAGATAAAAATTAACGTCGTCTGGAAGCGCATAAATTCGCGGTTGGTGAACGTTGAGCCTGGCGAGTCTTCGCTACGAGGGCGAATGCCTCAGAGGAGGGGTACCAGGTGTGTATGATCGATCTACATGCACCTCACGGGCGCCGGCAGATGGACGCCTGGCGCCAATGACGTGACGTCACCGCCGTGTTGATGTTACGCTCACCGCACCTGTCAATGACAGGAGGTGTTGCCAAACTAAACGATCTATATGTTGATTCAGAGCTACTTACAGGCAGTCCAGTCGGATTGATTTTCTAACGTTTGTTGCTTTGATCTCTCTGCCGATGCCCCAAGTATGTGCGCTATTTATGAGTTCATATGGAACACGACTACTCATTACCTATCTCACAAAGAATTATAAGGGTTATTCGTAGGAAGCAGAAGAAATTCGTATATTATTTCAACCGGTTTTCAAGTCATTTACCATGCAAATAATAAAATCAACACTTTTTTCGAACAGAAACTATTTAAAATGTAATAAAATGTAGATAAACAGAGAGTGGAGGAGACAGGAAAGAGAGAGAGAGAGATTATCATAATCATTTCAATTCAACATGAAATTACTGGTATTCTGTAGAATTTATATCGCACATAGAAAGTAAATTGGAGTAAATTTTACCAGTTTCTCTATTCAAATACCTATATGTTGTGATGAAAAGTGTGTGCAATTTCTAGAGTCTTTGGGAAGTGGGACAATCAATATATCTATTGCCAAAGAGAAATAACTTGTAACTTGTAACATATAGGTAATTAAAATTAAGAAAAGCCGCCACAAAACTAGAATTCCTCTCTCTTCTAAAACACAGACCAGAAAAGGATTGTATAATTTAATAAATCAATATGTTGCTTTGGCGAGTGAATCCAAAAGCTAAATTATAAAGACCATTATTTTTGTGCACTAGGCTTTCAATCACGAAAATATATAATGAAGGCAAAGTAAAAATTTGCAAACACAGCGAACAGTGCGTTTCAACAGTTCAAAAATAAAGTTTGATTGATTTTTATTAGATACGGGTTCCCAAAAAACAAGTTAGGAACATTATGTTGGAAATTATGATGTTATCAAAATAGGATATTTCTGGTAATTCACAATGAATTGACAGAATATTGTTTTATTTTTATATTGAATAAATGCTAGTTAGGATTAGGTACATCATTCTTTGAATTTTGAAATGTCATATAAATTGTGTTATGCTGGTTCCTTATATTCCCAATATGCCGTATTATGGTGATATCATCCGAAAATCCAGTGAACCCACTGCCGATATCAATATTTGAATCATCATTCAAATAGAACAATTTCAAGAACAAAACCTTGTAGACCGCTATGTTCGATATGACCAATGACCCAATGCTGATATCAATATTTGAAAGGTCATTTAAATAAAGAGTAGAAATAGAACTGGTCCAACAACACAACCTTGTGGAACCTCGATATCCAATTTCTGATAGTTCTTACAAATTATAAACGTTGACTCGGATATGATTCGAATCAACTAATTAATGACTTCTGAACCTTATGCTAAGATTTCTACTGAGGTATAATCTGTGCAGGGTACTTTCCTCCGGATCTTTTTACCAAGTTGTTTTTTTTGTAATACCATTCGGACACGGTGATCTTGAAAGTTTGGAAATTTGTAAGTTTAAATTTTCCCTATAACAATTATTGTATATAAACGTTGTCAGGGTATTTCTATAGAAAATCACAACAGGATATACGACAATGTTCAGTTTGGAATCAAGTAAAATTTGCTCATAACTCGAGTCGTTTTACCCACTTTGGTAAATTCAAGGTAAATGTAATGTGAACTGGTCTTCTTTCGAAAATTTCGCCGACTTAAGCGTAGGTTAAGTTGACAGAATTCAACTCAAAAGGTACACTGTTTTGCCGTCTTCAGTTCCCGGAAATTATTCTAAATATATAGTGTTTTGGGAACGTTGAGTAAACACATTCAAAACATGCTTATCTACAGATTTGACCGGCCAACTATTAAAGATTTCATTCTCGGAAAATTGTTGACATGAAAAGAATAATATAGGTACATTTGAATTTTCAAATAGAAATGCTTGATGGTCAAATCAGCATGTCCATATGTCTGATAACACTCCTCCAGTCTGCTTCACACCTCGTAACATAAAAATCCCAAATTAATTGTAATTAATTCCACAAGAAACCAAAAGATGTGCTCGGTTAATTTTGAAGAAATCTGATCTGGATCATAATCAGTGCAACCACTGAGACGAATCGATCAGTTCCCACAGTTGGTAATTACGTTCTCAAAGAAAATATCAATTATAACATAGCATTGGTACCGAAAGTAATACCTGTAACGAGCTTTATGCGAACCAATATACATTATAATTGACGTAATGAGGAATTTTATGTTCGCTGCAGTTTCAGAATTCCTTCTCGCCTTATAAGGAGTCGAATTCAGTTCGTAATATCGAAAAATACCTCTTTGTAGGTTTGTGGGAAAATACGTTGTTATTAAGGGCGATTCGAAGAGCGGAAATGAAGGGAATATAATAAAAATGTACTAATTAGAGAATAATGATAACAATGAAGGACAAGACGGTTACAGTATATTTATTCAGGGCAGACATTTCATGGCGTGATGAAAATCATAAGTTAATGTGGAATAATTTTGCTTTTGATGGAATAAACATCGACTAGAATTGTGAAGTGATTTCTGTTCACACAAGTAATAACATCCTAAGGGAGAGTTAAACCGCTTCGTACGTTACGCGTTACGGCGCTAGTCTGTCTGGCTTCCCTTTCTCTCACGCATACGTCAGCGGAAGGCAGGCTCTGAGCGTCTGTCTCTCGTCGGACAGACGCTCAGTGTTTAGTGTGCGCTGTGTGATAGACATATATTATCGACAGTATCGACCTGCAGGCACGTAATATTCTTTTATAATGTGAAGCGTGGTTTAAAAATGATGATACTAATTTTGTGTATGTTCATTATCAGTATTATTATTTAATCCTACAAAAGAAATAATTGGCTTATGGTAGCTATAACATATCTACATACACAAAATAATCAATGAAAGATTTTATTAACAATATTAACAACTAACTTTTCATTACATTATCATATTAATATACATAAAGTTCGAGTAATAACCTAATCTTTTGTCAAGTTAAACAATTTCAATATTAAATAGTTCAACTTAGATAAGTTTACGTTATCACTTCTGTCGGGCGTCTCGAGACGCACATTTTTTTTATTTGTTAACCTTGTTGGAGAAAGACACATCACGTGTTATAAAATAAAAATTTATTGACTTGATGTAGATTCGGCCCAGAGGATCGCCGGTTTAATCAGAGACAGTTTAGTCAGTGACCAGTTCGACGGTCGGCAGGACAGGAATGGAGACGAGCTTATATATTTATTTATTTATTTACGGCAATGCCTATTTCTTACAAAATAATTTACAAGTTCACACATATGTATTTAACAGTAATCTGAGCTAGGTTTAAGGAAAACATATATGAAATAAAATAAAAATCGTAAAAATAACTTAACGAAGTACAATCTTTTCACAGTCTTTTTCCAAAGAAGAATTATACACTGGTGAACAATTATTCACGAATGGAGTCAAATGCTAAAATATAGTATCTTCTGCTGATTTTGGAATTACTGCTAAATATTCTAAGTACAGCTCTCGAATGTTATAAAGGTGTGATGAACCGAAGTCCTACTGAGTATTTATTCATGATGAATTAAAATTTGATAATCAAACCACCCATTTTAACGAAAAGCTTGCCGTCAGATGCTTTAATAGCGAGGATAGTGGCGAATAAACTTGGTTAATCAGCAGTAGAAACAAGCTACTCTCTTAGATAATATGGTATATCTTTCTAGGGAGGTCACGGTATTAATATTATTATTGCGGAAGCATGTTGTTTGATGCTATAGACTAGATAAAACTGTCAGACAAAATGTTCAATCACTTTTACCTAGTGACTCAATAGAAATTGACGATTTTGAAGGGTTGAAAAAATCGACCATACTAGAGCATGAATGAATCTATCAAGATACTTCTGTTTCGATTTAATTTCAATATAAGCATGTAAGTTGTGATCTCACTTTGAATGTATTTTAATTCTATTGAATTTTATTTGGTCATTAACCGTCTATTTCATTATTATTATTATTTTATTCGTTGCTGTTGTATAATAAATAATAAATTTTTATGTTGAGACCTTGTTAACAAGAAGTAGTTCTTATAACAATAAATGATAGGGTGATTCAGGATTCGTGGGTTATTCGATAAGAAAATGCACACCAAGCATATTAACACTCTAACATGTATTATTGGTATAATAATATAGTGATAATGACAAAAATAACTTTCATTAGCGGCGCAACTTGTAGTGTGCTCGACTCACGATGCAAAGATCAACTGTTCGATTTCGGTTGGATTTTTTTTCGTGAGAATTTATTTAGTCTAAAGTGGATTGATTGATTCACCTAAGTGAGCCTTGGTTGAAAAAAACCTTGACACTCCTCAGGTGGCTGGGGGATTTGATAACATAGCCAGAACACATGGTTAACGACTTCAGTTGTCGATTATATTGACATTTTATTTCTGTCACTCATTAATGTGACATTAAAGCCTAAAGTCCATGACGTAACGATATCCAGTAGATTTTCTAATTTTTGAAAGGGCACCTAATCTAAACATAAAAATTAAAGAATTATTTATTTGAATCTATCAATTATTCATCGCACTCGTGCGGAGCCGGGGCGGCCTGCCCCGGCTGCAATGCTGATACTGAATATACCTATAAACGAGTGCGATATCTGCTAACCATAAAGTGCTATAGGGCGAAGCGCGGCGTTCCTCGCCGGTACCGCCGCAACCGCTATGTCCCTGCATTTTAAATCTGTAAAATCTTCGAAAATATTCATTCAAATTACATTCTCTAAAGGGCCATATTGATCTATATTAAATGCACAATGCATTTAAGTTACTTAATTGGATAAGGATCAATGCTGTGTTGTTTAAAATCGCTTCGTAAAAAAGTAAAGGATAATAAATGGTTATTGTGGATTATCCCTTAGAGATAGACATACATATACCATCACGGACTTTTTTTTAGACCTTTTTAGGGTGTACAATACTGTAGTACATTATTTTGATCTATCTCGTAGGGTTCAGCCTGCTTTTGCAATGTAAGCGTAAAAAATATGTTTATACATCACATTAGAAACTTCTTAAATCTTCAGCCTTTCTCTACTATGTTATGTATGTTATATACATATAAACCATCCTCTTGAATCACTCTACCTATTAAAAAAAACTGCATCAAAATCCGTTGCGTAGTATTAAAGATCTAAGCATACATAGAAACAGACAGCGGGATGCGACTTTGTTTTATACTATATAGTCATAACTGTTTCACCGACTATAGAACCATTAGACTCAATTTGTGTTTTTCCCATTATAGAACCAAAAGTTTCAAATCCCAGGATTTCACCTGTAGGACGACATTAAAAGTGGTACAAAGCTGTCTGCCTGCATTCCTTCGAATATTCTCACAGCGTTCACTAATTACACTGGGCGACCACAGAAATCAGACATTTTCAATAACGAGTTATGGGAGTCCGCTGTTAGATCGAAAGAATTAATAACTAGATATGCTTTTTCGATTCGTGGAATATCTCATTTACATAAGCTGCGCAGAGATATAAATACAAAAATAAACATCCAGTGGCGTGGCACTATTTTTCAACTGAGTAAGACAAATACTTGAACAACATTTCTTTGCGGAAAAATGGAACATTTTCATGAGAATAATAAAAAGGAGATTAATTGAAACAAAGGCCTATTGTATTCTACTATTTCATTGACATACAAGGAAACTTTCAAAGAAAAGCAGCAACACTGAAAAATAAAAGTGAATACTTTTTAGGAAATGCGTATAAAATAATCAGATGTTTATATTAGGACGAAACCCCGCAGAAAAAAGCTTTCACAAAACAAATACTTTTTACTATGAACACTGAATAGGTTATTTAAATATCTCACTGTTATCCCTCAAATGCCAAAAAACTGTCCCATTATTCACGAAGAGATGTTTACTATTATATTTTGAACACCATGTCCTGTAAAATTCATACGTACTTCTAGCCCTTTTTAATTTCATTTTACACCATGACGCCTGAAAATGCATAAGAAAATGTATACATAAGAACTACAACAATTTTAACCCTGTCAGAACATCCTTACTGGTTTTCCCCTGTTTCGACAGTAAAACCAGTAAATAAATAAATAAAGTTAGTATAGTTTCAATTCAAAGAATTCAGTGAAAAGTTATATTCATTTATTATTCTCAAAGGTATAGAACAAAAATTAATTGAAGTGTATAGAACAAAAATTAATTGAAGTGTTTAATTTTGAAGATACCTGTTTTGTGAATAACAATATATTTCTCAATACTTTGGATAGTCATAAGACAAATGCAGATTGGGTAAAAACTGATAGAATAAATAATTATTAACGCAACAGATTTTGTTCACTGATTAGAAATAATAAGAATAATATTTTTCGATATTTTACAACAACAATTATGGTGTTAGAAATTGTTAATTTTGGTAATTAATCTACCAAATTTCGTTTCCACCGACATACTCGTAACCTACGATATGCAGTATACAATTTCGAATTGAATCTGTTGCCCCTTTACAAACAACAACTCTAAGAAGTCGAAACTTGTGCGAGCTAAGGATTAACGTGGTCTTACTCTTTAACGTGTAATTTCTAGCGTGGGTTGGACGAAACGCAGTGGAAATAGTCATAGAACTCGAACCACCGTTCACATAGCGGTGATACATGGAACATATTAGTTATAAATATATTCGTTAAATTCAAAAACGATATTTTCTAGTTACTGTTGGTATGAAAATTTAAATTCATTAGTTGGACTCGATGGGATCAAATATTCACTAGGTGAATTAACTCGGTGAACTTATATCATCCAAATTGGAGTTGTAGTTCACGAAGAAAATATTCAATAATTTATTTCGTGTATGCGAGTATTCAAGAGCAGAGTGGGATCTATTCAAATCGTTTTGATGGTATTCAAAACGCTGCTCTACAACAGACAGATCTGAGATGAAACATCCGACATTTATTTTACGTGGGAGGTTGCTAACATCGGATCAAAACATAATTTTGCACAAAATGAACAGGAATTGAATCGTTGCCAAGATTTGTAAAAAAAATCATTTCAAAATTAATTCAATTACTCTAACGCCACAGAGCAATGGCCTTGTAACATTGACTGGACCGAGTAGGTCGCGTCAAGAGATATTGTCAATTACTCTTGCTTTTAAAACTGAAAAGTACAAAATTGTTTTTATATATCTTCGGAAAATAAAACTTCAATATTGATTCCTTTCAATGTATCAATATGAAAAAGAAAAAACACTTCTGTTATCAAATGAAAAATAACTATTGGTCATATCAATAAATTATTACAAGGCATATTATGTTTCTCGATGTTTTTTGGGCTTCTCTCAAAATGAAAAATAAGTGGGTACCTAATTTAGTAAATAATAATAGTAAATTTTGCCTATAAATACAATAAATTAATTGAAAATTTCGTGTATATTCTTATAGCTTTCTTTGGCCAGTGTTTCGGAAAGATATTCTTTTCCGATTATGAACTTTGCCAAATTATCGGTAGAAAATGTCCGATTAGAAATATGTATATTTACTTGCCGAAACGTTTGCGATTTTAAGAAATCAAGGTGAAACTTCAGCTGGTTCTCAGTCATCTAGATTTGTTAATTTTTCATCTTACATAAGGCCAAAAACCATTAAAACATCAAATATCATTTATAATTGAATAGAACTGGTCAATACTTGATGAAAATCCATATTAAAAAAACTAATTAATACAGTTTATTGTTAAATTTTTACTATAAACGGTTTTACAAAAACCGCGACACGTGTTTCACTATAAAATAGCTTCCTCAAGCTCATGCACTGGAACAAAAATGTTTTTCGAAAGCAATTTATATTTAACAAAAAAAGATTTGCAGCTTCGCAGCGCGGAATAGCTCGCCCCTTTTTAAACAAATTCCCATTGAAACTGTTAAAAACATGCCTAGACGGATGGCCAGGTTCCCTCACAGCCCTACTTCAAAATACGAGAGCCCCGGACAAAGCTCTTCGAATACATTTGAATACAGAGGATAATTTTTACTGATGAGAATGGAAAAATTACTTCTCATTGCCTTCAGATAGAACAACAGCTGAAGTTAATATCTTTCCCTTTCAGGACGAGAGAAGCAGTTGTCCTAATACAAAGCCCCGGGGTACTTTCTACTAACCAATAACGATTCTTCCTTTGAAATGACCATTCCAGTAGTTTTTTATGTTCTTTGATTTCTTTTCTATTGTTCATTCTATCTCAATCGGCGGAATCTTTGTAGTGGAGTAGTGGAGATATAGGATTTGTCGAAATAGTAATTTTATTCTTGGTATATTACAGATCTATCGTCTAAAAAGTCGTTATTGAACGATTCGTTATTTATCGACTATCTAAAGACGAAAAATACTAACAGAAATGAATTTCAGACTTTGTTTTGTAGAAGGAACAGTTATTTAAAACCTTTCTCGGGTTATACAACTCATAGAATTTATATTTATATTTCATTTCAGAAATGTTCTGTGAAACAAAAATATACCAGATGTTTTACAACTTTATTGAACCCTGCAATAATAACCAAACAACAAGCAGTCTAACTAATCTGATGAAAATAATTCGGCATTATTAGATCATCTTCTAAATCATAGAAGCTACCTTAGTATTGATATCTAACAAAGAACACCTTCACTATCCCGAAGACAATCATCATATAGTTCTTCCTTCAATTACCAATTAAAATTCATAACGATTTTTTAATTTCGTTGAATTTTATAGAAAATTATTTATAAAATTGTGTAAAATGAACTAATTGGAATAACGTATTCAAAAATAGCTAATTATGATATGAGTGTTGAAAGCAAGGTTTCATTTTGTGATCAAAGATTTATTCATTAATTTAATGTCTTCTGAAAAAATTTACATGTCTAATTGTTTTCTATATCAAGCCCTGTTGATTAATTCACGGTGAAAATTTTTGCAAACATCTACAATCATTTTCTCCTAAGACCAGTTTATGTTCACCCACACTGGACATCACATTCGCATCGAAACATTACACGCCACATACCGTCTGCAATGATACAGGCTAAACGACACGAGGTTCTCACTTTTCAATAGTCTGCCAATAAAGTGTAGCGTATTTCGACTATGACTTCGTATCTTTACCTCGAAGGCGCCTAGAAGACGCCATCAAACTATGAAATTTAAAAGTTGACTTCGATGTAGGTCACCCCGCCGACCTTTCGATTTACCTTCGTTTATTAGTTTTTCACACGAATGTCGATGACATTCAATTGACGAGCGAATAAAAAAATGATGAATTATTTCCAATTTGTGCATGTTTGTTTTCTGCCGAATAGGAATGTATTCATTGGGGTAATTTCAACAAAATTATAAGAAAAATCGGTAACTGGAATTGAAGAAGGTGAAGAATGGTGACAATTGAACAATTTACAACGTTGAAGGATGTATGGAACAAGATCTCCTGACCACAGTTTCCTGACCTATCCAACAATGCATGGATGTTTGGCAGTTATTCCGGACGCTGAAGAGACTACTTGTATACTATAATGAAAAGAGAGACTGTAATTTCTGCTATGATATGACTGCATAGGCAGTGGTTTCATCTTGTTTTTGAATACCTACGGACAGACAGAAATCAATTTTCTTTTCGCCAGTCGATGTAGAAGCTTTGATTTGCAGCTGAGTTTTCTATCGACCTCATACATCATATATCTTCTTATACATCTTGTTACGGAAAGTTGCATACTTTCATGACTAAAAGAGGTATCGTTGATGAGATATCTATGACAGATAAAATTTATGAAAAATGGAAAAATAGATTTCCTCGTGAGCACATTGCTACAAAGGGCTCATATCATATCACCATTATATTGTTCAGTTAAAATAACTTAAACTTAATCACGTGAAACTGTGAAAATTTTGAGTTTTTTAAGATGAAATAGAAGTCCTATTTGAGTAAGTCTTGGCGTCATCGATGTGAGTGGATTAATTAATGGTACCGATAATATGGAACAGATAAATTGATTGTCTTTTCTGCGGAATGGTAATTGAGATATCAATAAATTGATTGATGTAGCCGTTACTACGTGGTAGGAGATCGTGATGAAAAGAGAAATGAAAATTCCTATGTTTTTTACCACTTTTATTTGTAACTAACGTTACTGGACATTTAGGACGTATGGACATATATGGACATATAAGGACATATGTCCATATAGGACATATAGGACATATGTCATATATGGACATATGTCCATATAGGACGAAACTGCACTAACGTTAGTTATAAATAAAAGTGGTAAAAAAATAGAAATTTTCAATTGAGATATCATTATTATACTTTGTTGTATAATTTAGTTTCAGTTTAATCACCAACTATTTGACATTTTGCTTTCATTTGGTTATGTGAGATTTATTTGAGCCAACAATAGTATTTTTCAAAAACATGTTTAAATGAATATGTTTGTATAAAGACGTTCCTTTACAATTTTTTCTATAGTGATTGAATGTAGCTGGAGTTGAGTTTAATTTGTGACTCGTCATTATTATACCAGCTTTTGTATTTACATTTTCAGACTACGAAAGTACGAACTGTATATATCCTCAATTATGTTCTGATAATAAAAATACATAGATATCGGACGTATGCGGAGAGAATATCTTCTATGACAAAAATTTTGACATTTTAAGCTTATTATGTACTTTTTTATGTTTTTCTTATAGTTTTCTAAAGATTTCGATAGTATATAGTATATCAATATATTTCCAAAACGTTTGACAATTGTGAAATGTGAGTGAAAATACAATTCAAAATAATCGATACAGAAAACTGCCCTTGTAAGTCAAAAAAAAAATTCTCAAGATAGTTGAAATTAATAACATTTTTAAAGAAATTATATAAAAATTAATATAACCTTCAACTTATTGAAATTCACACCATTTCTCTTTTATCTACCAAAAAAACTTTGAAACCAATTTAACATTGATTTAAATGATGATCAGTAATGAATGCACCGTGTCTTGGACCTTGTGGAATATCGTGATTCACTTTCAATTTATATTTCGTGGTATTCATATGAAGCACTAATATCACACGATAAGAACCTATTAACGTGAGAGCAGTGCCTTTATTACAAAATAACATAACTTCTTCTGAATAGGAACTGAATGTGATACACACAGTGAAGTCTTGAAAAGTAGATTCATTTGAAGTATTTCGACTTTGATCAAAATATTTGAAGATGTCTGTAACTAATTTATAATCAGCTAGGGAAGAAATTGTTCAAATTACGGAAGAACTGAATTGAATCATAATTCCAACGTACCGTACTGTGTTCAACGATTTTTCAATAGCGAGACATCACGTGGGCAGATATATTTTTGTCGAGGTGGCGCCGCCATCATCAGACTACTCCGACTTTCATTATTTGTTTGATAAAACTCGCGAGCTGGCGACATAAACCATTAAAATGAGTACCACCCGTCTCATGGCTCACTTTAACTTGTCCCCTATCGTCTGCCGATGAACAAAAGAAGAACGTCACATCCGCCCGCTGTGCAACGTTTTTTTAGATGATCGGCTGTCTTTGAGAGGGAATAATGAACGAAGGTATATAGTCCAATCATTGAAGGTAAAATACGGCTATACTGTATAATTTCGCCAAATAGAACCGAACAGCCCAAACATTTGGAATAAGGCTCTAATTTCCCTCTACTTCAAAGTTGACTCTGTAGGGGGGGGGTCGCTTTCACCCTGGAAGTGGATACCACCCCTTCTCGTGAGTAATTGAAAATGGGATCATCCGGGAATGGAAAGATTGGCTAATCATAAACAATTTTGTTCTCTGAAAACCAATTCTTTTCGACTCATTCGCGGGTGAAAGTATCAATTTTTCAATCGATAAACCCTCCTTTTCCGAAGATTTTTATCGAATCGATCAAAAATTACTCTAAGTTTTACTACTTAGTGTAGTTTATGAAAAAACAAAAAGAATGGTGGGTTTACGGTGCCTGTAGACCCAGTATTCTGGAATAATAGCTCCTTTCAGTAATTTGAGTTGATTTGACCATCCCAAGTGCAAATTTTCTGTACCATTAACTAGCGATATTATTTGCTAAAGTAGTGAAACTTCTTCGAATCAGAATAGCTGCCATACCGTTCAGATACTCGAATCAGCCAAGAAACTCCCTTCTAAAGACACAGTGATCAAGTTTTCGCAAAAGTGTTTCGTGGTTTACACAAAATACTGCAGCTACAGCTTCCTTAGTATCAAGATTGGTGTAAACATTTGTCAAACAAAATCGATTTACTAGTAAATAGTTACTTCCAATTCACAGTTATTTATATCAAGTAAGCTGAGATTGCGTTCAATGGTTCCACGATATAATCTAACGTAATCTCTTCACTGTTTATTATGCATTTCGATCACATGAAAATAATTATTCGTAAAAATCTCACAATAGAATTCATGGAAATGTCACGCTTTATTGTTGATAACGTGATTAAATTTGGCGCCGTACTCCTGGAAATTTTAAACAATTTAAATAACGTTTAACATTTTTATATTCCAGACTACAGAGTTTCTGCATTATTCATCGAAGTGACAACTATCGATATTGGAAAATATTGATATATAAATAATATATTCAATCGAAATCCGTGAGACGAGTGCTTCAATTTTGGTTGGGAAAAAGTGTTTTCTTTCTTTCGATTACGCCAGAGGTATCTATATATACATATCGCTGTTCTCTTGTGAATTTACTTTGTTAATGATTAAATCAATACAAAATAAATTGAAATTTGATTAGGTTAGTATTATTATGTATGTCTCTATGAAGTTAGGTTAGAAAGTATTGATGATAGAAGCTCAATTTGCAAGAATAACGAAATGTTGCAAAAGCATTCTTTATTTTTGGGGTTGAGTAGTAGCCTCAGGCTAAACTTCGCCGTGGGTAATAACATTACCGGGATTTTTGTGATTCGTTCAATAAAGTCATATTATTATTATGGTTATTACAATCCTGCTGATAGTGTACCGATCTTAGCTGCATACACTTCAGAATTAATAGTACAAAATGGTGTTAACATTTATTGATTATTCTTCAATTCACCTGGAAAAATTATTACTATAAAAATCATAATAAACTAACAAACGAATGATTCATTTTTATCAAATGAAGCTATAGTTGTTTTGAAATTCTGAATAATGAACTGTAAATGCTTGAATCACTTAGGTTACGTCTGGTGAACACTTACATTCAGGTGAATGTAAGAAGGCAACATGCTAATATATATTCATCTCAAAATATTGTTCTATTTCGGAAAAACATTTTGTCTTTCTATTTCACCAATAATAGTCATAGAGAACGAAAACCATGAAAAGAAAGGAAAAAACCTGTGAAAATTAGGTAGGAAAATATGCAGAAAAAAATCTACAACCGTTTCTCTCGATTACTAATTGGAAGGAAGAGTTTATTTGAAGTAATATGGTTTCTGTGAAATCCAGAAAGACAATGTCAATGATTTGTAAAGGAGAGTAGTTGTTTCAGATGGGCTCTTCATCGTGGTCTAGGTCTCAAAATAATTCTATCAGTGGATGTACTATACAATCACCTGAAGAATTTTAGTTAATCTGTTATTTTACTTCCTGATTTCCTATTTCTCATGTTTTTATAAAGTAATTTTTTCCTTTTGAATAAATTTTTCAGAAATATCAGATTTATTCAACAGTTCTAGGTGATCTTGAAATCTGCAAAAGTTGTGTTCCTCAGAAGGTGAATTGGGTATTTTTTTATTCAGTGAGATAGTCAAATTGTAATAATTTGCTGAAATTTCTATACTATTTCTTGAAAAAATGCATATTAATTAAGTCTTTTCTGGATCATATGTTAAACTCGGAGTTTTAGGAGATTGATGAAGAATTACTCGTATTAAAAGGGGGGAAGGTAGCAATAATTATTTCAGAATTCATGCTCTCTAACAGCTTAGATACGTCAGTCAAATGAAAACACAGCAGTGAAAGTCACTACTGCTCAAAAAATTATTGAAGAAGCCACGAAGGCTGTTTGTGAAAAGGTGTGACAAACTCTTGGGAACCACTACTTAAGGAATTTGAAAAAATAGCTGCAGAAAATTTTGGGTTTCTTAGCCATCAAGTTGTAACCCAAAAATTTTTATTTTTATCTGTATTTATCAGCAGAAATAAAAATACACCACTTTCATTTTGCAAAACTGTTTTCTCATTTTCTCAACAACTCGCTAATTTGGCACCACCTCGCAAATTCTCAGAATGATAAATCACTTTTTCCTCGAATCACTCCTTTACAAATTATATTTTGTATCGTCATGAACAACTTGAAAGCACCGACCAAAGAAAAAAATGCTCGTCGTAATAAGACAATTGGTTCATCTATACGAAAAATTGAGCTATTTCTGAACTAAATTACAGTTTGAATCATATTTATTTCAGTACTGTTGATTGACACCGCCTAGAAATGTGCGATAAAACAGACTTGAATTCGTTACATAACAGGCAAGTATTTTTAATTAACTTCTTATGTTTTATATATAAATGCTGTCGGCTTGTTTAATGGTTGGCGAATTTGCGACCTAATGATAAACTAAATTTTATTTTGCTTCATATAGTGTCATTATCTCGATTGAACTTGTCGGTGCAACATGTTCTCTTATGAAGTTTCTACATCATAGCGGTTCTTAAACAGAACAAAACTGATATTCTGATGATATCTTTCGACGGTTCAAAGAAACTATCTTCGATAAAAAATTGCCAATCCCCATTCTGATCAGCAACAACTGAATGGTATGAAATCATCTTAAGTTATCTAAGACACGAAAACTAGAGATAATTATTATACATTCAAGTAATATTTTATTGTGAGATTTTCACTGGCAGTTTACAAAATCACATTTACAATGTCTCGTAATTTCTAGAGACATCCGAAAATATTTTAAAAGTTTTTAAATTTTCTACCAAAAACTAATTAACATTTCAGAAAAACTGTTAACCAGCTTGTTTCTCAACTGGTGCTTGTATATTGAGTGGTGACTCATGCGGGTTTTTTTAATAGATAGAATAATTCAAAAGGAAGGTTTATATGTATACAAAATGCATAGAATAGTGATAATTTTAGAGCAGAAGTTCTCAAACTTATTTTGGCTTCCGCCGACTTCGAGAATTAATCATTTTCTAGAGCCCCTCATTTTTTTTTCTTCACAACATTTTAAGAATCACAATCGCAGTCATGATTTTAATAATTAAATTATGTGTGTCATATGAAAATAAGACTTTCTGATGAGGGTAATATAAAAAAACCTTTTCTAATATTAGAAAAACTCTTATTCATGTTATTAAAACAAACATTTCAATTTGAATTTTGAAATTAATCTAATGTGAAGGATGAATTTGTTACCTCTTGATAACCAACGCACTTCTGTGTGAAATAGCAATCGCTTGAAATCTTCATTACTAGCAACACAAAGCTGATTAAATAATCTGTCATTTAAAGAGCTGTTTCGGATTTTATTGACTGCTTTGATGATACATTGCAGTGATTAAGAGAGGTGCTCACTCAAATTTTTCGCAACCAAATGTTGCCAATGAATAACGCAATGTACA